>VXAL01014958.1:50570-76889 GCA_013399475.1 Chauna torquata | reverse complement strand
CCCGCCCCGCTGCGTCGGGCCAGGGGGCAGCGAGCGGGGCGTTTTCCCCGCGAGCGGAGGGTGCTGCCCGAGCGGGAACGCAGCTTCTCCACGCATTGTGTCTAACCTGGGGCAGCGGGACCTTCTCCGTGTGCAGAATCCTTCGGGACCTGTACCTATAGACACACACGCATCGACACTTTACGAAATAAAGAAAGATGCAGGTAACAGGGCTGACGTCCGAGCGCCCAGCCTCGTTATTGTCCAGCTCAGGCTGCTGTGACTCACTGCTTATTTGTCCTTTCCTTAAGACGGCAGCACATGAAGGCATCACAAGTGAAATGACTGAGCTTTTAAGTTCTTGATGTGGTTTCTAATGAAAGAGGTGGCAGTGTGCATGGAGAGGCAAAAAGCCCGGTTGCCGTAGCAGTGGTATGAAGCACAATAGAAATTATTGCCGGACCCTATAGTTTGCTAAATTCGATTGAGATCTGATTTTTTTTTTTTAGCATATATCTTGTTCTGGGCGGAGATATCAGAAACCTGCTATTGTTAGAGAGGAGAAAGACCCTGAAAGGAGCTTTTGGTAGCAGCCTTGCGTTGTAGGTGTGGTTCAGCACTCCAGATAGGACTTCATTTGTCTCTATTGTTGTTTTCTCTACCGTTGTTGCTTTAGTTGGCGATTTCTCTTGATTCTTTTTTGTGGCTGTTTGTGGTAAAGGTCTGCCTCATCACAGGTAACCAGCTTCACCGTGACCTGTTCATTTTTATTGCGACCATTGTCTCCTAGGGAGAACTACTGAGGCAGATGCTTTGTCATTCAGAGCCTCTTCAGCACTGCACTTCCCTAATTTTATCTAATTTTTGGTTGTGTCAGAAGTGAATTGGCTACATTTCAATTAAATTTGTAAAATTTATAGAGCAAATGGATAAAACTTCACCTCTCAAGACATCTGATGTCATCCTCTGAAGAAATGCTCTTTAGTCTCTTCTTGAAGCTTCTATTGTACAGTTGCTGCTGCATAGCTCTGTTGCTGCTACCTCCTGCTAATAAGCAAAACACCCCCTTACAGTTTTAGATGTTCAGGGGAAATGCTTTGGCCTTTTTATTCATCATTTTGGATTAGAAGTCACCTCACTGGTCCTGGTGTCAGATGATTTGACTGGGATTTTGCCTGCTAGGAAAAAAGCCTTGATCAAATTTTGAGATGCATTGTTCTGGATGAGTACAGTGGGAGTCTGAAGCTCTGTCTGTGTGAGGCAAATATGGGCTTGATTAATCTTTCTCTTTGGAAAGTACACTGTAGCCTGGACAAACCAGCTTCTTTCAACCTTTGTCCTCAGCAGAGCCTTAAATGTGTTT
The DNA here is from genome assembly GCA_013399475.1 of Chauna torquata. NCBI lineage: Eukaryota > Metazoa > Chordata > Aves > Anseriformes > Anhimidae > Chauna > Chauna torquata. Next base: position 75,547 of record VXAL01014958.1, on the reverse strand, counting down.
GGGGTTCTTGATAACTCTGCCTCAATGTCTTCTCTGGTACATCTCCCAAGTACCACCACCGAAAAGCATGGATTCATGCCCTGAACTGCAGAGCAACGTGTCAAAGAAAACATCTGCTGATAAGACATCAGTGGCGTGATGCTACGCAACCTGGTGGAATGCAGAGTCATTTCTTAATATATCATGAAGCGGGAATGGCTTGGCAAGCTGCGTTTTCAGTAATTACATTTGGGATGTCATTTTGCTGAGGGGGCAATCCTCCAACCCACCATCCAGCAAAGAAGAGGGGAGTGAGGAGAAAGCTTCAAGATCTTTCCACTGATTTGGCAGATGCTACTGGGTGTGCCCTGTCTGCTGTCTGATTATTCCTGCGTCTAGTGGCGTTGCATTCCAAGGACTGCAGAAAGAAAGAAATAGCTCCAGCTCAGTCATCCTCCCAGTCATTGCTTCCATGCTACTAATGATATACATCGTTGGATTGACCTTGGATTTTAGTTCCAGGTTTACTTCCATTGTATCCAAAGCTGAGTTGGTTACATAATGTACCTAATACATTGTACTACATTATAATGTACATGTGTAGTTTTTGCACCCAGAATGCTGAATCATGCAGCGGCAAATCTGGTATATTCTAGCCAAATCCCACAGATCCCAACTTCAGCCTCTGTGTGCATGGTATGTCTAGGCTTTTTTTTTTTTTTAATTATTTATTTTGCATTGAGTACTGTATTTTGGACATTGACTGGCTCAGTGTCTATGCCTAATCAGAATCTTATTGCTACTGCAAATTTGGATCCACAACAAAAGCAGTTAGGGACAGTGGACAGGCTATGTCATTAGCAGCGTTGCTGAATCATAGTCCGTATTGCTTAACTGACCTCCAGAAAGCTTTGCAATCTTCCCACACAAGTTTGGTGTTGGAGGCCAGTGAGCTGTTATCTTCTTGCTTCTTCAAGTGCAGTAGTCATTCATTCAATATATTTCAGCTTCATGACCAGTATCAGTTTACTAATCATACTTTTCATATGCGCTGTACATGCATGGTATTATATCATATTTACTTTCTTGCTCTCAAATATTCCAACACCTGGAAAATATTAAAGCTTGCTGAGCTGTGTTTGCCTGCCAAAACTATGTCCCAAAAACGTACCATATGGCAAAGAGGTTTTTGAGAAATGAAAATAAGGAGGCTTGCAGAAGAGAGTCACTGCTTATGCCTCTGAACAATGATGCATAAGTCAGGAAGTGGAGGTGGCTGATTATAGTTCAGTTATTTTTCTCTGGAGTGGTTATGAAACATACAGATGATACTGTATTTTCAAATCTCTCTAGAGTTTAATATTGCAACTACTTAATAACCGGTAGCTTATCCCAGCATGCTTATATCTTGACTGGACTGCTGATGAAGAAAAAGTGCTCAAGGAATTCTCTCTGAAGAGGCTTCAGGCTCTTGAAATGCAGATACTCATATTTGCATGGAGAGCCTCCTCAGAGCTGCAATGGGAGACCAGCAGTGCAGATCTGGTTTCTCTGCTCTTCTCCACATACTTCAGCCCTACAACATGGCCTCTGCTAGACTGAGGCTTGATGTTTCTGCTGTCTGGAAAGAGGATAAAGCATGGGAGGCAGCATTGACAGGAAAGTGAGCCATCTGAAATCCTGACAGAGCTGCCACCAGAAGTGCTAGTGCTACTCTGACACTGTAACGGGTTGGCCACACACTTCTTCAAGCTTGTCCAGCCCAGGGATACCAAACCCTAAAGTGGTTTAACTCAACACCTTCATGCAAAGACATGGCCAGGCTTGTAGGAAGGGGCCAACAGACGCTCCTTCACCCGCAGTCCCTTCTGCATTTGCCAGCTAGTTTGTATAAGTCTAATGACATTCCCTTAGGGTGAAAAAAAGAAAAAAAGAAATCACTATAACATTGGTGTTCAAAATCGCAGCAGTGCCTGGACTTACCTGTAGTGCAACAACCTGCTAATTATTTTTGAAAACTAAACAAGAAAACTACAAAAATACTAACACATATTCTCCTGTTAATTTGATTTTTTTTTTTTAATGTAGTCATCAAAATCTCATGGTAGGAAATGATATTTGGCTGCAGTGATTTTTTTATTTTCCACTGGTCAAATGTCAATCCTTAAAATGTATTTTTATAATCATATGTGTCAAGTGTCTCATTTTCTTAGCAGCTGAGGAGGGAATAGAGATGTGACGTTTATTTTTTAAAAGCAAAAAGATCAAGTGTAGCATTTCTAAATCTCAAAACCAGAATTTTGATACTTCATAAATAAAAGATCACTTAAATTTTAATTTAAAATATGGGATGCTTCAAAGCTTTTGAATGAAGAAGTCAGCAATGTAATACTTTGTATTTAATTATTAATTTGCAACATGCTAGGAAATGCTGTCCTTATTTCAGAAGGACAAATACAATATCCCCCAAGTGATTCACTCTTTCAGTCTTGTAAATCAGTGTATTGCTATTTTAAAGTCGACTCAGGGACATCAATGATTTCTCATAGTGTGTCTGCTAGGATGTGGGACCAGCAGTCACAAAGCAGGGGCTTTAAAGGATTGCTACCATTTGGAAAGCCAGATTTCCTCTTGCTTCTGACTGATCCCTGTCCAGAGTGCTTCTTTCGAGCGCTCAGCACTTTGCAAATGATGGCTGTGTGGTGTGACAGGAAGAGAGGCTGGTTTTGGAATTTAGAAATATGCAAATAACATAAATGTAAACTGAGAAATGCTCTATTAAAACTTCCAGTGCGAATATATGAAGCTAGATGTGTTTTTGTATTTTGAATTTTAGGAATCCGATCATGGGACACAAACTTGATTGAATGCAACTTGGATCAAGAACTGAAACTTTTTGTGTCTCGCCATTCAGCTCGATTCTCTCCTGAAGTTCGAGGTGAGCTTTTGTGCATGTTTGACAAAGTTTTGTTGTGTTTGTTTTTTAAGAGCAGAATTAGTAAATATGGTTGGGTATTATATGGCCCACTTTAATTTGTGGCTCTTTACAGCGAATGCTTTTTTCTGTAATTTTCAAAACATGGCTTGAAAATTATATATTCTTTTAACTTTCTGACAAAAGCAAATGTCTGAAACATTAAACTAATCAGACTTTTAGGCTGGCTTGATGTATATCACCATGATTACTTTGGTAATAGGTGTTAATTTTGGGGCCCTGTTAAAGTTAAGTGAAACCTACTTTTTGACTAAACAGTTTGTTTATGTAGCACCAATCTGGTAATCCCAGAGACCGAAGCTGTTCCTTACTGCGGTAGACAGAGCACATACAAAAAAAAAAAACCTGACAGGTTAGCTCTGCAGTTCAATAGAGCCAGAAATGGTGTCATGGCTGTTGGTGCAAGTGTGGCTCAAGCTTTGTGTTTCTCCCCAAAGAGCTTGGTACTTTTTCTTGGTATGAAAAGCTGAGGGGTAGAGGTTCTGCCTTGACTCATAGGAACTTTCCTTGGCTTTTATGAGGAAATTAGCACTTTATAGGCTTTATGAGACTCAATCATTTCTTCCACTGCCTTTTCTTCAAGCCCGTCCTTCCTTTAGAAGATTCATACAAGTTTAAAAAATGAAAAAAAAAAAAAAAGAAAAGAAAAGAAACCCACAATTTTCTGAAGCGTAAAATTTGATTTTTTTTTTTTTCTGGTTACGTGGGAATCAAGTATTTGGTAAGTTTTGTTTGTTTGTTTGTTTTGCCATCTTGTTACTTTATGCAAATGCTGAGTGAGCATGTATGAAATTAATCTTGGCTTTCATATAAGAATATATAGCCTCCTCAAAGGAATATAGCTTTCTTTCATTGGTGAAATCATTGTGGCATTGTGCACGTTGACTAGGACAACCTAGAACTGACAGATGTTATACATTCTGGCTTCAGGAACATCTCTTATATATGGTGAAAAGGGCTATGAAATGTTGTATCATAACCACATCACATTCCAAGGGTTAGTTGCTATGCAGCGTTGACAAAGAGATCCTCATGTCTTACTAGCCTGACAACACTGACCTGATAGTCTTTAATAATGTACCAAAATGTCTTGTGTAACTAATTCTCCCACTTGCAGCACTGGTTATAGCAGATTTTGCCATTATCTCCCCATATCTATACAGCCTTGGCCAGATTTAAGAATAAGATGTACCTCTATGATTTTTCACCTGGTTTGAAAAACAACAGAACTGGTACAGCAATACTGAGGGCTGAATTACGTGGGAGTAAGCTCAGGGCTACAGTACATATCTTTTACTTCATTTTAAATGTCATGAAGCAAATTCAACTTCTCAGTGATACCAATTGCCTCATTTTACAGAGAGATTATTCTGATAAACGAAATTAGCAGAATATATTTTTAAGAAATGCGCTGTGCAGTACAATGCATCTTTAATAAGTATATGGTTTTACTTTAAAATTTCAGGAAAAAAAGAACCTGTGCTTCTCCTTCAGCAAGAATATGCCAATGTGCTTAATATTTTTTGCTGTCTCATTCAGATGTTACCTCTTGATAGCATTGTGTGAATTAGAATAAAGCTAATACTCAGGTTTCATACAATAAATGAAAGAAGATTATGCATCACTTTTTTTTTGAATTCAAATTTCAATTCAATTTCATCAAAGATTATAGAATCCTGTAGGAATTTTTCTCTAGGAATTGTATACTTTTTTTTTCCTTGTTTGTCTAGACTTGCCTGCTTTGTCTGTCATTGTGTTGAATTACAGCTTAATTGCATGTAACTGGAATTCATCAACATCTCTATGACAAGCAGTAATGAATGTGTTTTTCAGCACTGCTCAATCTTTAAACAATAAGCTGCCAAAATCTATGTTGAAAGAGCATTAAGAGAGCCTTAAACCTGGAAAAAAGGAACATCCAGGAATAAAACTAGCCCTCTTGAACAATTTTGTCTCCCATATTTTATGAGGAAGCCCATTGGCACCTTTTGAGTCCCACGGCACAGATTGGAGAACAAGAGTTGAGTCTCTCTCTGTGGTTCCTTGATGTTGAATCTGCCTGAGGCTCCTTTGTGTCTTCTCTACTGTTTCATAGCAAGGAGGGTGGGGGTTTTTGTTTATTTGTTTGTTTTTTGTTGCCCTATGTTCATAAAATTTCAGAATATTTGTTTTCTGTTACAATGCCCCAAATGTTAAATTTTGGTAAGAGTTCAACCTGTGAAACTGGCAACACATACTAAACATACAGAAGAGATGATTGTAAGTACATATTCCTTTACAGAAATTTTGTGGAATGTGGGTAACTAGGTGACCTCTTGTCCAAGGAAAGTATTCATCCAAGGTGATGGGATAGTGTGTGGCATGTCAGATGGGATGTAAACAGCCTTTTTTCGGTCTTTTGAGACTGAAGTCTTTGTGTGATTCAAACAGAGGGATGGTTTACTCTTGAGGAAGGGTAGAGACATGTAGTGAGTCTGCACAGCTCTTAGTACACCGAGGTCTGAATACTGACTAAAGCCTGTTTGATTATCATGTTTAATTATGATAATTGCAGTGCTGGCTCAGTACATGCTTGTATGCTTCTCAAAGCAGCTCGAGGATACACGCACAGTAATGTGAACATTATGACTCATTCTTGAAGAGGAAGCTTGGAGGAAATGGGGCCAACCCTGTCCCCACACCGTATGCCTGCAGTGTTGAAGGAGAGACATGTGAGACAAGATGTCTGTCAGAGCATTCATGTGTTTTCACTTGAGGAACTTGAGGTGTAATCCTTCTGTTTGTAGTGAATAGGTACATGTTGATGTTGAAGGCAACATGACTAGATCCCAACACTCTTTTTGTGCTCTAACCAAGGGAATGGATTGTCACAATGGTATTTGTGCATCCTATATTCAGCTGCTGGACAATTTATGGATGATTTATGATTCCTTGAAAAATAGGATTCAGAATGGAAATGCTAGCAGATCTTTTCTGACAGCTTGTAAAGCGGCTGAGTTAGCAGACTCCTTAATAATACCAAATCTTGCAGGAATGTTGTTGTCAGGTGCTGGTGAAAAATGAGTAACAGAGCTTATTAACTGGTTGCCAAGACAACAGGCAACATGACTTAAAATGGGTACTTGTTTCTGTTTGCTCTGTCACATAGTGATGACGACTTCCATTTTATGTTAACTTCACAAGGACAAAAAATTCAAACAATGAGTTGTAACATGTATGTGCTGGAAAAAGAACTGTGTGTCTGGTAATGAGACAGAGCAAATGGAGACTTGAAACTGCAGCTGTTGCTACTAATCTTTTCTCAATTAAAAAAAAAACCACATATATAAACATATATATATATGTTTCAGCTGTGTAAAGCTGAATATCCTGCTTCACAAAAGGCCAAGTAAGTGGATTTTACATGGGGGTGAAAGCACTGAGGGCCTTTCGCTGCAAAACTTCCACACCTGCTATTTTGTCCCTTTTCTTCCAGCTGGGGACACTTAACTGTTAGGTTGGTGTGTATTCAAGCCGTTGTCTAGATAAAACCAGTTTTATTTAGATAGCTGATCAGTACCTAGCCACCCCTAACCTTCTTGGTCCCTGGGAAGAACTGCTGCTCAAGCAGTGCTCTGTGGCTACTTTGTACTTCAACCATGTTTCATGAAGAACATGCATCTATGGAAGACACATTTCCAGTCTGAGCAGCACCAAAAGGTCTCCTCTTGCACACAAGTCAGCTAGCTGGTGACCACACTGGCTTAAGTAAGTCCTTCTTTACCTGTGCCCAAGACTTCATTTTCACCAGGCTGCCTGTGGCTGGGGAGGAACCTGTTGAAGTGCAAGAGGTGTTTGGTGTCCCAGCAGCAGCCACCTGCCTCAGCAGCGGCTGTGGCCTTGCTTCCTTTGGGCTTCCTAGGCCCTTGTTCTCTGAAATTGTAGTTGCCCCCCAAAAGCCTAATATCCTTCATTCTGAAATTCACCATTTCAGAAGTTACAATTAAGGATTATTAGTGTCCTGCGAAGAATTTTAGGATTGGGGTGGGGGTCTTTGTTCATCAATACCCATAGCTCTGTTTTTTGCCAAAATGGTGTGTAGTCCCATTGCCTTGTCAAAGCAGATCTGCACCCAGTTAATATCATGCCTAATAGCTTGTAATGTGAGCTTGTGGAGTTGCTGACAAAATCCTAAAGGTCAGGGTTTTCGTGCTGTCTTACTGAAAACTACAGGTAATCAAAATTTGTCATGTAAGGTGACATAGGTGCTTGAGCAAAACCTATCACTTACAATGAAACTAAACCAAAAAAAAAAGAGCTAAGAAGTCAAGGCCAGATTTCTGTCTTGCTTACATGCACCTAAGGCAGAGGGGCAGAGACCATCAGTTTGGCTCTTTGCCCACCTTTGCTGCAAGTCTGTCTGGTAGATGGTGTAGTCCTACGTGGGTAAGAGAAAGGGGTGAACTCAGCTGGTATCCGAGCACTGTCACTAAGCACCTATGAATTAATTCAGACTAAAAACTCAAGTAGTCTCATGTGCACATTCAGGGGCAATCTATAAATATGATTCTATGGCTATTAGAGGCTGTGATAGCTGGAATAGCTATCGAGTGGAGTCATTTTAGCTCATTATATATTTGGAGAGGTTAATTTTAGCTGGCTAACTGACTTGTTATGTGTTTAGGAGTATTTGTGTCTTGGAAGGAAGAAAATGGAGGTGGAATAGGACTTGAATAGGGAATTGAGTTGACTCACGCCGCTGCGGCAGTGGCTGGTGTCCCCGCAGAGCGTTGCTGCCAGCGGTGCAAGGGTGCAGCAGTGATGCTGCCTGCGGATCCAGCTGGGATCCCAGGGGCGACCAGCGGGGCTGCACACATGGTGCTGTCATCGGCTTGCGAGGTCTGTTTGTGTGCAATGCTAGGATTTTGGTGGCTCAGGAGAGGATTACAGTGCAACTGCCTATACGCTTGAGTGCATGAATTGTCAAAGCCTTCCTTTTTTAGTACTAATCAAAATGCCAGAAATGGGCTAATAAGCAACTCTATCTTTTTTTTTTTTTCAGTGAATTAATTCTTGCACTTATGTGACAGTCACTCTGGCACTGACTTCCACTTCTGCTTTTTTACGAATGATCTCAAAGAAAATTAGCATGAATTTACATTACTGCCACAACACCAGTACCTGCTGATGCTAAGTTGCTAACGTGAATCAGCAAAATGACTGAGTTTATTTTTAAATGCCTTGTACAAGTACATACAATGAGTTCAATTGTGTGAGACTAGCCTATATTTTATGGGAATATGTTTTTGACCCGTGTGAGATGGCTATCAGAGGCATAGGATTAAGTTATGGTGAATAATGATAGAATTTTAACTCCATTATGAAACTTGAATCCCCATTCCTCTTTATTAGGTGGATAATTCAGCATACCTAATGGTATATTCACAAGGGTTATTTTGTTATGGGTTATTTAACAAATACTTACAGAGTTATACTTAATTCATCCCTCAATCTTTGCTAGTGTTTTGTCTTTGTTGGATGTCTGAAACTGAAGACTTAATTTTTTTTTTTTTTTTGACCCTTGCTCAGGACCATTTATAGATGAACTCTCATCTCTTCCATCATGGATTCATAATAAATGTGTAACCAGAGCATCATAGTCCTTTTTTCATCTAGTTTGTGGTTGTCATGGGTAACATTTTTCTCAGATGCTTGTTTTTCTTAATTTTGCTAAGATTTATCTTTTTTAATTGCCTGAATTTTCTGTTTCTTTCTGGTAACTGTTTATCAGTCACTTGAGAGAAATATTAAATGTTTGTAATTGGACTTTTATCATGGGGAAAAAAACTTGGTCCATATATCCTAGTATTTTTAAGGTCAAACAAGGACCAAACTAAGTGTCATAAAAAAGGAGAAAAGGCAAATTTTAACTTCTAGCCAGATTAAAAACAGTGCTTTATTTACAGTGAATTGCCTACTGTTGTGTTCAGCAGTAGGACCGAACCCAGCCTGCACTGGGAAGAAGAGTTTAGACGCTCCTTGTCTCTGGGCTGAGTGGAACGGGAAGCACGTTGTCAATTCTTCTTGCCCAGTGCTGCATGGGAAGTACCACTGTGACTCCTTCTGTCAGCCTCACAAAAGCATGAAGAGCTCCAGCCCTAATGCACCTTGTAGATACAAGTGCAGAAAGCATGGCAAGAGATTCGTTAGTGCTGGCCACAGACCCAGGTAATCCTGTCTGTAGGCTGCTGGGAGTACCCTTTAGTACCTCACAGTCTGTATGAGTAAGTAGGGAAAATGCACACTTTAGTTGGTAATAGTCAAAAAGAGAAAGGTGGGTATTTCTGTAGCAGACACCCATGTATTTGCATCAAATCCCCTGATGGTTCCACCAAAAAGACATAGTGGGTACTTTTGGCTTGTAGTCACTGGCTGCAAACTGTTTCTAGAGTCAAGCAGAAAAGCCCATATTCCTGATGTCCTGGGCTTGTGTGCTATCTGCGTGGGGTCTGTGTGTGCAGCATAGACTCATAAACATAAGAACATGACTATTCTAGTTCCTGGCCATTCTATTGGTTGGAATTAGTCTGTTTATGATTCAAACCTATTTGCTGATACAAGGCAAAATTAAGTTTAAAAAAAAAATAAACATAATAACCAAGCACTGCATTCAGAAGTGAATTTGTGTGAATTTCAGTATTCTTTTTGATTGAGTTAGAGTTGAGAGCTTCTCTGTAAAGGTGAGATGAGTCATTCTCCTGTACCTATCTGTCTTCCATGTAGCAGTATGTGGGAAAGCTTAGGGTGTTACTTAAAAACAAAACAACAACAAACAAACCAAAAATCCTTCCAGGGAGGCAACCCATGTTCTTAGAGGTATAATCTCAGGCTGCGTAATCTCTGAGTGACTCTAATGTGCTACAGAGACCATCAGCTGGAAGTCAACTCCCCCTTGCCAAGCTAGGCAGCCTTTGGAAGCTGTTCCAATGTTATGGCAGCTCTGCAGCTCCTCTGACAAAAAGACTGATCCCAGCTTCAGCTTCTCTGTCCCGAGGCACAAATAGGCTTTATTAGCTCTTATAAACTCTTTGTGGTGGATTGAATCTGGCCAGCAGACAAGCACCCACACAGCTGCTCACTCACTGTCTCCACCCTTCTCAGGAGAGACCACAAAGAGCAAAAGCAAGAAAACTCATGGGTCAAAATAAAGACAGTTTAATAACCGAAAGATAAGGGCAGGGAGGAGAAGGCAAAGCAAAGGAAGTCACTTACCACCTCACACAGGCAGACCAATGGCCAGCCAGTCTCTAAACAATGGCCACCTTGGGGAAAAAAAAAACCACACCTTCTTCTGCCTTGACCCCAGCTTTTATTGCAGAGCATGAGTTGTATGGTATGGAATATCCCTTTGGCCAGTGTGAGTCAGCTATTCCAGCCTTGTCTCCTCCAAAGTTCTTGCCAACCCCTAACCCCAGCTCACTGTTGGGGTAGACTGGGAAAAAGAAGCCTTAACACTGTGCAAATGCTGTTTAGCAAAAGCCAAAACGTTGGTGTATTATCAGCACTGTTTGAGGCACAAATCCAAAACACAGAACCATACAGGTTGCTGTGAAGAAAGTTAAGTCCATCCCAGCCAGAGCCCGTACACTCTTCTAAAACACTCTTCTAAAATGTGTTGTCTCTTGATATTTGTTCATGTGTGAGTCCTTCCAAAAGACCATCAGAAAAGGGCTGATGTTTCCTGGATCCCTTTAAGCGTGAGGAAATTGGCATCATGAAAACTGTCCTGACAACATTGGACAGACGAGACAGAGTAGAAAAGTATTAAAATAGGGAAGAGGTAAACATTGCTTTTATCTTTTTGTATTCAAGTCATGGTTTTTGTTGGCACCAGTGATGAACTTTGGGGAAACAAATACGGGATGCCGTCTGACAGTCTCTTAAAAAGAGAGTCCAACTAAAGGGTTCTTACCAGGACACCTCCTGACATGGGTGTTATGTCACCAGCATGCTTTCATAACCTCAGGCTCTGTCTGGAAGTTTTCTTGGTCTTCCAAGACCTGCATTGAGTTTAGACAAACTGAAAAAGTGAATGCAAAATCATTTTCTATATAAACAGGACTTTAAATAGCTGTAGAAGGCTACGCCTTCAAGAATATCTCCAGTAGGATTTAATGCCTGTAGCAAGCTACTTATTTAATGGCATTAGTCATAATTATGTGTCTCGTGCTATTGAATTTTTTAAACTCATCGCTAACTGCGAAGCTTAGATTCTGAAATTTCATTAGGCTTGGAAGATTTAAATATTTTTCAATGCTAATTAAGTTTTTGTACATTTAGCATTTCTTAACAGCTTCGTAAGTTTTAGTCTTTCTGTCTACTTTTTCAATAATTTTATTACAGAGTGCCATTGTTATTACATTTCAATCCACTATACATATAAAAGCTTGAAACAGTCTTTTGTTTGTTTATTTGTTTTGTGTCCTACAATGTGAGTTGCTGGACCAAATGAAAAACAAATCACATTTCAACAGAACACATGGAGGACACGGAAGTCACAAAAAAGAAATCCAAATGGAGATGGTATGTTATTTATGTGACTCTTTAGAAGTAAGGATGGGATCCTTTGATCACAGCACTGTCTGAACTGCATAAATAGTTTGGCTACACCAGTTGTGTTCCTGAAGAGTCCCTGGTGAGAATAATTGCTCTGCACCTAACAACCCTCTATATCAACTACAGCCTGTAATTACAATAGGAATTACAATTTGTCTCCAGCTTTGGTGGGATAACGTCATTGGATGTCAAGTAGGGGATTACCATATGGAAGGAGACCTTTGCGACATTCTCATTTCTTGTTGAACAGGAGAATCTTATTGTATTAATTTGTTGGGAGGAGCTGTTGTCTGTCTGCTGTGGGGATGAAACCCATTTACTGGGCTATGATAAGGGGTGTGGGTCCTCTGCAACCATTTATTGACAATAATCACGGGAAAGAGGAGACACAAAGCATTCTGATTTCCTTGAACTGTATAGGTTTACTCTTCAGTCCACTGGGCAGTGTAATACAATCATGCATTGGAGCAGTACTTACCAAAAAAGGTGTAGTTTCAACCTCTGGATCGTTTCATGGCCTGTGCGCTCCCTTTGTAATTAAATTGGTTTAAACTGAAAACAGATTCCAAGCCAAGGAATCAGTTTCTTGCAGAGTATAGGGAAGAAACTTTCTATGGAAATTTTCTTTATTTTACAGATCACTACTTTTTTTAGTTTTGCGCAGCATGTTACTGATTTGCAGAAGTGATGCTTTTCTAACTTTCTAACTTTCAGTCCATTCCTAACTTGAGTCTTTTTAGCTGCTGATGTAGGGGAAGGATGGGCATCTCTGAAATTGCCTGCCTCCTCCAGTGCTTTCCGGCCTTCCTAAGTACTCTGAGAGTCAAACAAATTTTTAACACAATGCCTGCTGCTTTCCAGGGTGGTGGTGTGTTCAGCCCAGGGCAACACCACTTTCTCCCTTCCTGTCATAACTTGTGGTCACAAAAAAGCGGAGATGACTTCAGATGATGGAGCTGTTCCAAACACTTCCTTTCACTATCAGAAGTAAAAGAGTGGTGGTGCAGGACAGCCCTACGCAGAGCTACCATACCAGGTCCTGAGGAGCTGTTGGCTCTGCTCAGGACAGCGCAGTGCCATGCAGGTGCAGCCCTAATCTTCACTTTCTGGGAGCAGAATGATCACATCAGTGACAGATGAGGCCTCTCAGAAGACCTTCAGGAGGGAACATGCTCCTCATCACAGCAGTATTAAATTTTGCTGCAGCTCTGTTTTGGCAGGGCTCTACTGCCATGTTTCAGAGACAGCTTTGGTGTGTCTGCAAGGGCAGTTTTTGCACGGACAGAGTACAGGTCAGAGACTTTATTTGATGACATTCACATTCAAAACTTTTTCCTATTTTACTGTTTTTTTTTTTTTTTTTTTTCTGCAGCTTATTTTAAAAATTATATCCTATTCCCTTCTGCTTTCCCAAAATGAGTGAGATGCTGAGTTTGAATATTAGCAGATGTTTTCAAGGTGACAGAGAAGCTATTTTGCATCCTAGTTGACACTTACTCTTCTTCCTTTCCCTGCTGCTGTTCCTCCTCCAGTCTTCCTATAGTAAGTCAAGGTTACATAGTGGTAAACCGCAAACGGCACATTGCTGGTACTGGGACTTCCAGGCTTGCTCCCTCTCTTGGAGTCACACCACAGCTAATAAATTAATTTTTACTTTTTTAAGAGATGAGTTTAGCAAAAGCTGTGGTCAGGAATGTCTCTGCTCAAAACCAAGATTCTGTAATTCTTCCTCCTTCTATGTCTAGCTTCCCTTTGCTATTAAATGTATTAGAGGCTTCTTCTGGCACTTCCAGCTTTTCTTTTGATTTTCCTTTTGAGCAGATTACTGTCTCTGTCAGTGATTGTTATCTTAGTCTGGGCAATATTAGACCACCTGTTTTTCATTAGGTGTTCTAGGTAACTTGGTCGTTGGCTAGGTATGGACTGGGCACAATGAAGATCTTATCAATAATCATTAAAAAAAAATGCATAATACAAATTCTTAGCAGAGCAGCAGAGATGTAGCTTAAGTGCATCTGCCTTGCCATAATACTATGACAATAGTTATTGCTTTGTAAGTGGAGTTAATAGGGCAGATATTCTCCACCAAGGTGATTGTGATCAAATCATGAATTGGCTGTGTAAAGCTTGGAATCAGGGTTGCTTTAGCTGACATCCTAATAACAAACAGATTCACTGCTGAGTTTGACGCTGTTACAGATTTTAGTGGCAAAGGCTTAGAATCTGAATATTGTCACCAAAAATTTAAAGAAAACTTGAGACTTGTTTTTGAGATCCTGTGAAATAAGAGGAATCACAGGAAAGTAAAAAGAATCTCAGTCTTGCAGGTCTCTTCATATTTTATCATCTCTCATATCTTTTAAATTATTACTATTGTTAAACATTACCTTTTTCTGGTACAGAATTAATTTGTTATAATAGCCCTCAGGTGCAGAACTCATTCCAATCAAATGTTATAAGTAAAATTCAGCATCATATCATGCAGTTACAACTATGGGATTTAAAAAACTTCACATGAGCAATTTACAAGAAAAAAAAAAAGCTAGCAACCCGCAACACGTTTTCTTACCCTTTCCCTTTTTTGGAAATTGCCTGCTGTGAAATTAATGCTCACTCATGCTTTTTTTTGCCAGTAGATGGCATTCTGAATACCCATACTTGTTGCAATGCAGCAAAGGAGCATGTACTAAGCCCAGTAAAAATACTTCTCAACAATTTTTAGGTTATAGTACTTAATGTGATACATATGTTTCTACTTTGCTCTGAGATCTTGTTTAGAGTTCAAATTTCATACAATTGAGATCTGTTGACTGTGAAGGACAAATCCCTCAGTGTGAAACAGGCTCAGCAAAGTTTAGATATCTCATAGTTGACGTGAGAGAAGCGGAATATTGCTCATGTAGGGCAATCACTCTCACAGCTTGAAGAAAACAGACAGTGATCATTTATGAAAACGCTTAACACTGAATTAACTCTGCAGAGCCAGTAAGGAAAAAAGCAAGACCATTATACATAAGGTTGTATTTGTGCATAAGTTAATGTATGCTGTAGGTATATCTGAGGAAATACTTGTTAAATTAGCCTTACAGATGGTGTATTCTGTGTATTGTCAAATGGCCTATAACAGACCTGCGCTTCCCCTGTTTTGAAGCTGGAATGTAACCACACCAAGACGTATAGTAGTACCTCCTCTCTGGTGCTGAATTTAGAGCATGCCATGAAATAAAAGACCTGAGACCTAAGCAAGTACACTCTGACTCACTTGTCAAGTTTCCTATATCTCATTTTTTTTCCTGTCTCAGTCTGTGGTATGACTGTCTATTAGGAACAGACGAATACAGTATCATGTAGTTTGACAAAACATTTCAGTATTGTCTATCTAAAAATACTTGCTCATGCAACTGAAATCACATTGTGGCCTTTTGTCTTTCTTAGGGATGGAAAAAAAATTCATGTCTTTCCAAGTGATTGTGGAACATGATATATCCCAAATTAAGAGAGATGGAACATAGTTCTTAACTTTGTCCCTTAACAGCATAAAGATTGGCTGTGACTTTGACACTCAGATGTTGTGGACAAGCCTTGATCTGGATTATTCAGTTGCAGGGATGTAATGACATTTAATTCTTTTTGTCTTGCTCCAGTTTCCCATCAAGGACTGCTCTGCCAAGTGTGCCAGTAGGGAACCTAATGTCAGTGATTTATGCGGTGTGGTCTTCACTAGAATTCAAAATGAGGCCACCATCTCTCTTCAAATAAGCCACCAGCCAGAAGTTAGAAAGTAGTCACTATAGGGATCACTCAACTTGGCTTGAAAATGACACAAAAGGTGAAAAGATGAGATTAGCCATACACTAGTTTAACTCCTTCGGATTTCTGCGTAGTATTTAAAAAAATGGAAAATAAAAAAGTGAGGGCCATTTTATGAAGCTGAACACCTGCATACATTTGCATGTGCAAAACTTTTTGATGTATGCAAATACTGATAAATCGACATTGATATACTTCTCCCTTCAGCTGATTTAGCTGTGGATAACGTACCAGGGCTCTGGATGCTCAGAGGGAGCAGGTGTCTGTTACCACTTACAAAAAACAAGAACAAACAACAACAACAACAACAAAACATAGCCATTTAAAATTGTGATTGCTACATCACTTAGACAACTTCTGCTTTTAAAAAGTGTAAATTCTGAGTAAGTTTACTGACAGCAGAAAGGTCCTTCTGGATTTGCCCCACAATTTATTAGGGCAATGTTGGAGTGTTTTTGAAGAACTGCAGTTTGTAGAGCCTATCTATAGATGGTTTGAGGGAATTGGTCTTGGAGAGCTATCTATAGTTTGTAACGGGGTTGCACGTAAAATGAAAGGCAGTGCTGCTGAACTGCTGTGGCACCACTTGAAGTAAAATCCTTGCTACTTTGGGTGGCGCTGGAGCTGTCTATAAATCAGCTGACTTCCATTAGACCTAAACCCCTGTAGGAAGCTGAATGTTTGTGCAAAGCATAATCCAAGCTGGTGAAACACTCTGCCATCTCTAACAAAGCTTATGTCAAGTGGGAGTGAAATGCTTTTAGGTGGTGCCACGTGTCTGTGGAAATGTGTGCTCAGTGATTACTGAAACGTTCTTGCCAGTCCTAAACCTAGAAATGCTTATCAGGCAAAGTTAAAATGCCATGGGAGGATGAAATAAATGACATTCTGATTACCCCTCAGAGCTTGGCTTAGTGGCTGACACAACCTTCAAATCCTGTAGGAAGAGAAGTGCCAAGGAGGGGTCCTTGCCTTTTGTCACCTCTGCGATGCCATCCCCGCCTCCGCACAGCTGCTTATCTCATAGCAGAGGGTTAATGGGAAGCCTTTAGGGCTGAAGTTGTGGAAGGTAATTTGAATTCCATCTGTGTGGATTTCAATCTAGTGGAGTTCATTAGCATGCAGACAAGGCTCGGGCGCATATCTTCCAAGAGGCCCGTGACTTCCAGGCATTTTCACAATCCTGCAGATCTGTTGTGCCTTATGGGCTTGGCCCACATTTTTATATTAGCACGGTTCAATTAGTCGAGGAGAGATTGCTGTGTTTCCAGAATGATCTACTGATACGATAGATCAATATTTATTACAAAGATTCTTTCAAATAAATATCTGTTCTGTTACACAGGTTTGTTCATTCAAGGGCCCTAGAGCCATTTAAGAAACAATTAAATCCTCTCTGGTGTGAAGTGGAATATTAAAAAGGATTAACACTGACAGGGCAAGGATTCTCACTAGTTTCCACTACGTTCCCATGTCTTGCTCTTCTAATCTGATATTTAGGTTTGATGGAAGGAATTGTGTTCAGAGACTGCTTCCTACTTCTTGCAGCAGCAGCAGTGTAACAGAGGAAGAAAAATGGGTCAGGACATTGGCTAAAAATGATCAGTCTCAAACAGAAATACACAGCTGTGGAGGAATATACAACTGCTCTGCTGGGAAGAATTTTGGATAGCTTAATTCCATACTTTTGTTGTGGTTATCCAAGTTAGAAGTGAAAGGCGGTCCAGTCTTCTAAACTTTTATGTGAGCAGCCAGCGTTACAGCAGCCATCCCGTAGATGTTATATGAGGAGAGACTGCACGTCCAGGTCATTGTTGATTTTTTTCCCCCCGATTTATTTTTCTATGTTATTTTTCAGTTTACTGGTGAGTGTGTATATTGGAGCAATATGCAAAATCTGATCACATATGAGGGTTCACAAAGGACTTGAAATACAAGCTATAAATCAAAAACTTTTCAACAAAGAAAGGCAAAGTGAAAGACTTTCTGACATTCACTAATAAGAAGAAATTACCAGATTTGTAGAGAAAACAAATATTTTCCTTTCTAAGTTTTGTGCAATTTAGATTCATTTACATGGCTGAGTTTGCTACACGTTATTGTGTATAATACTCTTATTTTATACATATTTATAATACTGTATATTATACATATATTTTTTCAAATTTACACTTTTCAGGTTAAAGTTCTTATGAATTATACAGTAATGTAACTTTGTAGAAATGTATCCGTCTGAAAAAATGCAGTGAGTACCACAATCACCAAGTTAAAAAGTATGCCTAAACTGGCAAATATAGCAAATTTGACAAGTGCAGCATAAATGAACTCCCCTTTTCTTTGCTGGAATCTTCAAATATAAACTGAATTTGTAGCTTAGGAAGTCTGCTTCGTAAGAAAAGTCTTGGATCTGAAATTGCTTTTGTTGGAAATCAGTCAGAATTTTGCTACTGATTCCGATAAAGGCAGGATCTACCCCAACATTGTTTATTATTCCTGCTCTACAGAGGTAAGTACTTTTTTTCTCAAATTAAGAAAGGATATTCTTGTGCGTTTGTACTGTTTAGAGCTATCATCAGGTATAGGTGATCAGGTGTAGGTATGTTGATTAACATCTAAGAAGAGTTCTCCTTCTAGTGTAATTCCCTTAGAAAATGAAGTGTGTTGGACAATATGCATTGTGCTTCATATGAAAAGAAAAAAAGAATAAAATTCTGCTTGTAATACAAGACAGAGGAAGCTTCTGGTGGAAATCTAATGTCAGCCTTTATATTTCTTTCTCAAGAGAAAATTTTAAAACTCACAGGATGAGTGAATACATTAAAGAAGAGCAAATACATTAAATACTGAATTATTTCCATCTTTGGGAGACAAAATGGAGCTATGTTGATATTGTGTACATTAAGCATTCCCCTGCATTGGTTTTTCAACTGATCATGATACTAAAAGTGTACTTGAGTTATAGTTGTTTAATATTAGGTGCATTAAATGTCTCACCGATGCTGACACTTTGTCATTCTAATGGAGTATAATTCATGAATGTCTGTAATTACACAGCCTGTGTGTGACCAGCAAGATTTCTAAAGGGTGTATATCACATCTAAAATAACATTTTCTGCTTTGCATAGTCTAATTTCACCTGACATTTTCCCAGCCAGGGCACAAGCTTTCTGCAGGAAACAACAAGGTATCTCGGGTCTCCTTTAGATAAAAGAAGGTAGAAAATTAAGTTTTTATCAATCTGCTTCTAATTATGTTAATAAAGTATTACATCATGTAGATTGACCTGCTGTAGATCATAGATACTTCTTTCATTGTTTTAGTAATTTGCTGTGTTTATTATCATGAAAAATGCTTTTGATAACCCATGTTGATCATACTTGCTAATGAACCAACGCTTACAAGTATTGCACTTAACTTAAAGGTATCTTCAGAACATGCAATTTTAGAAGGTTGATAGTGAGCATACACAGTAGCTGAAGATACTGATTAATTTAAGCAGGGTTATTTTGCTTGCTGCCAAAGTGTAGGAATATGGGTAGTGGAAAATGGAAAATGCTGAAGTATTTAACCTATGGCTTTGTTTTTAGGGAAAAAAATCAGTTCCACTATCCTGTTTCAGAAACACTAGTAATGTAAAATATTTTCTCCGTTATAAAGGCAGTAGGATTTACTGCCTTGTTCAGATCAATTTATTATGAAGCAGCATGACACATAGTACTTTGAGTCTTAATAAAGCCCAGAGGTGTTCACGTGAAAATTGCTCATTTAATTTTCACTGGATTACTTTTCTCATTCAAACAACAATAATAATGTAAAGTCAGGCACAGAGCTCCAATATCTTGCAAGGGTCCTTTCTCAATATTCTCTGCCTAATTCTGAAAGATTCATCTTTTAATATGCAGCTTCAGATTTCTGTGTCAGGTCAATATTTTAGACACAGTTGAACACCTGTGGTGGGTTTTTTTTTTTTTTTTGGCATATGTGGAAAGCTGGATATTTGCTACTAGTTCTCCTAGTTCAGTCAAAGGAGGGTACTTATCACAAAGGCTACAGGACATTCTTTAGGCAAAACCTCTGTCAACCCAACTGATTGAAAGAAAATGAGTGATAAGCACAACTTGCAATGGATCATTGATTTCCATTGTCAAAAAAAAAAAAAGGTGGGGGAGGGAGGGGGCAGCTCAACACTTATTTTCCTGTGGTTGGAAACGAGGCATGTAAAAGATGTACTTTGTCTTTGAGATGGGTATTGGCAGTGGAGTTGCCTGTGAGAGCGTTCTCTACCAGACGATGAATAGACGCGTGCTAATACTGGCTCTCAAAGGCTGCAGATGCTGGAGTGATGTGTTAGTGACAGCAGCTGTCAGGGGGACGAATGATAGGGACTAAGAAATATTTCAAGGGGAAGATCGGTGGTGACCAAACAGACTGGATGGCTTTTGATCACCTTCTGTGGAATCTCTGGATGTCCCCAATGACTGTAAAAGAAGAAAATGGCAGAAATTTACTGTCATTACATCATTCACTAACCTATGGGCTGAAAGAATGTCTTTCAATTCTTTCAGATTTACTTATGTCCAGTTTTCCAGTGTTTTTGTGTCAAAACACTGTCAAGAACAATGTTTTTTATGGCTGTTGCTAGCTGAAGGTCTGAGGAGAGGGAGGGAGCTTCCATGTACTTTTCTGCTCCTCAGTGTGCTCTTCCCAGCAAAATGCCATGGTCACCTCCTCCTGGGGCAGGGTCTGTGGTCTGCTCAGACCTCCTGCGGTACCTGGTCATTTAGCTCTATTTCCTGCCAGGCTCAAGCATTTAATGGGAATCCTGAGACATGGCTGGCCAGAAACCCCTCAGTTTTCACAGCTACCAGCTGCTTTCTTGCTCTCTTCATCATAAGTACGGATCATAGAAACCAACAGTTACAACCAGACATTAGCACAGCGGACAAGTTTGCCCACTGCTTTTCTGACTGAACATGGTCCAGGTAAAGCTGAGAGAAAAGAGCCTCAGAATCACTCTGGATTTTATAGAGAAGAGTTGGATTTGTTTCTTGTACCAGCTTTGTTTTGAGACAGTTTTTCAAACAAGGCCATCCCAAATTACTGGACTTGGCATGTCCTTCCATCCTGTACCAACCTGAGAAGAAAATTAGGCTAGTGCTGAGAAGAACAGGAGAAGCTGGTGATGAGAGAGACTCTTTTCCTGGATATTACTCAGAAACACACTCAGAGGGATTTGTTCGCTGCCAGGAAAAATGTTTGTTGGTTATATCAAACTGCAATGTAACTAATATTGTCTTCATTTTACTGTTATGTGAAAAAAAATTGTAAAGAAAGTCTGTTGAATATAGACCTTAAAAAAAAAAAAAAAGCCTGTTATTTCCTTTATACTAGCCCTAGGGAAATCCTGATATTTTCACAGTAATATAGATTTTTCCCTGGCGGCAATACTTATTAATAGCCTATAGTGAGATTCAGACCTGGAAATTGCTTTTGTGTTCTCATGAAAAAATATCAGTGCAGTACATACTCCATGTTTTATGTGCTATTCAAACACCATTTTCAGGTTAATCAGTGCTAAAGGAGAATTCTTATAAAACTTACACCTTTCAAAATATTCCTAGGTGAGTGGCTTTTCAATAGCCAGACTACCTGTTCAGACCAGTTCTCAGTGTAGTAACATTCAAGTTAAGAGATAATTCAGTATAGTGTTTTTCTTTATAGTTTTTTTTTTCTTTTTGTTTTTCATTATCCCATTCCTTTGCTAACAGCCCCCTTCCACTGTACTAACCTGGTAATTAGGGAGAAATTGCAGCAAATCTTGACATGGTCACATACTTCAGAACTTTAAATGGTTGGTTTAATTACAAAGAAATCTGCATTTGTTAGCAAAGTAATAAAATGCAGAAACAGGGAATAAGTCCCCAAGTGGGAGACCGTACGTACTGCTGCTAATCTTGCAAAGGAATGCTTACTCTGCATAAATAGTTAATGTATGTATAATTTGTATAAACAATGTAAATGCCAAAGCTGACACAAGACACTTTGAGAAATTATTTTAGTAGTAATTTTTCTTTCCCTTCATCTTTAATGAAACAGGAGATGGGAAGCCAAGCCTTCCTTTTGTGCCTTCTTTAAACAGATTTCCATTCTGAATTTCTGTGGAAAGAAGGCTGAGAAAATTGTTGGAATGATATCGGAAGAACGCAGTGTGGTCCTTGTATTATCAAGTATGACAGGTTAGTGCTATTACAAGCCATTATACGTACAGAAGCTCTGCCGATGTTGCATTGGTCTTATGGCCCATATGGCTATGTGGACCACAGCATGGTGCATGCTAATAGAAATGAAGGCGCATGGGAGAATTGATTCCCCCTCCGAGCATCCAGATGTACCCTTGTTCTGGATGCAGGAGTCTGGGACCCCAAGGCCCCATGGCGTGTGCTTGTCCTACTGGAAACCCTTGATACGGCAAGGCCTGTCAGGTCCTTTCCCAGGCAGCTGCCAGCCCAGTTCATCTTCAGTGGAGAACGATCCTCATTTGGCAGTACTCTGTTACCATTTTTTTAGTGCTTCTTTGGACTCTCTCACATGTTTCTTATCCTGCTCCACATCCTTTGCTGGTTTCCCATCTAGTTAGACTCTAAGGCTTTCAGCGTAGGAAATGAAAATTTCCATAAAAAAAGACCACCAAATTATTATAAAGGCCAGAACTAGATGATTCATAGGGAAAATTTAAGCTGAGAGAGATCATTTTAAATGAGAGTTTGTTTTTGTCTTTGTTTGTAGAAGAAACAAAAACAATTTCAGCACTGGAAATG
Source organism: Chauna torquata (assembly GCA_013399475.1). Classification (NCBI taxonomy): domain Eukaryota; kingdom Metazoa; phylum Chordata; class Aves; order Anseriformes; family Anhimidae; genus Chauna; species Chauna torquata. The sequence continues at coordinate 53,350 of VXAL01014958.1, read as the reverse complement.
CAATGAAAATCCAATGTTTTTGTGAACTTTCATTACTCATCTGAAAATAGTACAATAGACCTTTTTCTTCCCATGTGTTTTTCTAAGGGAAGCAATTTACAATAGTAAAATTATAAATCATTCACAATGAGCAGTTTGTGAAAAAAGTGCTGACAATGTCTTATTTGTAGCTACACTGCTAGGCCATTCCTGTTATGAGGTTACAATGTAGCTTTGACAGGTATACTACAAAGGATCTTACACTGTCAGGTGTCATCTAAATAGAAATATACCTATATCCCAGGAGGAAATGCGGTAAAACAGGTTTTTGTCAGGAAATTACGTTACTGTTATATCTGGTTCGGTGAACTTTACCAGATTAGCTGACTTCACAGAGATTGTCATGGATCCAGACATTATAATACACTTGTTCTCTGCTCCACACAGAAAGTAAAGGGGGCAGCTCATGATAGGTCTATGTGCAAGTCTCATTATTTAATGTATTATTATAAAAGGTAGCCAGGATTTTTTAGAATAGCGATGCAATAACATGATACACAGCAAACATAAGAAAACAGTATGAGAAACTCAAGCCTTGTATCAAGGGAACAGTTAATGAATTCTTAAATCCATCCTTGACTAGGAAAGTGCTGAAGTATGAGACTTAGTTTTAGGCTTTAAGTCGTAACATTCAGAAGCACAAAGGTACGTGAGAAGATCTGTTTGCCTACATCAGGTTCCTAGGCTGCAAAGGACAGAATTTTAATGTTTTAACCATTTTTGTCCTCAGAGTTCATGGACATAAATGTCATTTTTGTTGTTTCACTGTCTGCTGAGTGATGAATTTGAAGTTAATAGCCATACTGCTGTCGTCGTTGACTGTTTACTAATCTCCTACTGTGTTATTACTATCCTAAACTAGTGAAATTAGCTACACAGTACAGAGTTCTGTACCTTTAGCTGAACAGATCAGTGCAGATTTGGTGCTCTGCAAGTAGAGAGTGTGAAATGAGAGTCTGTAAGAACCAAATGCCAATACTAGTTTGAGTAGGTAATTAAAAACTGTCTTGTGTATTAATGAATAGGGAAACTTTTGCAGTGTAATATATTTCAGATCTTCCAATTCAAAAGTGTTCGCACAGCCCCTAATTTGAGGGGTGTTTTTTTTTTTATATATCATCAAACAGGAAGGAAGATCAGATGTCCTTTCCTGTTTGAAGTACACTTGCACCCTGACACACTAAGATGTTATTCTCTTGTAACCTGAAAGCCCTTTTCAGAGGTACTGAAAGATCCATGATCAGATGCTTAAAACTTTGGAGGCCTTGTTGTGTCTCACTAATTTTAAGGTCCTTTCTGCTCCTCCTGAGACTCCCAAGCAGCAGTGGCATGAGTAGAGCGGTCATCCTTGATCTTCTGCTGACAGCTGCCCATCCGAGGCATGACTCTGTGGGAGGTCCATACTCTAGCTGGAAGCTCTGTTGTCTATTTCACAGATTATCCCTCTGGTCTGCTTGGGACGAGAAGCAACGTGTCCTCACACATCCCTGAACCCATGCAGAACTATGCTTGACCTCAAATAGTGGTGTCAGTATGCTAGAGAAAGGTGACCAGTGCTCTCTTCTCTACAAGGAGGTATTTCATGCCCCAGAGGGTCTTTTCTTCTGGCTAATTGCACAGGGGCAATCAGGCCAGGGCTTTTTAGCATAAATGTTGCCAATAGTAAATTGTTTTATTTATGCTACGGATAAAATGTGTTTGTGTTTCTGGAGTTCCTTGCGGTGTTGGCATCTTGGACTTTGTAACCCTGCTTTAGAACAAGAGAACAAACACTGACCGTAAAGCCAATGAGACCAAATGATGTATTTTCATTGTCCAAAAGCAGTCTTAAAAGGTGTTTTCTTAAGTGCTTTTTTTTTTTTTTTTAAAGGTTAATCAGCAGTGCAGATAACTTTCTCGTGGTGATTGTATTAGCAAAGATAGTTAATGTAGGAAAACAGCAGAATGAAAACTGAGGTTATGTTTTCTTAAAAAAATAACTAACATTCCTAGTGATTTCATCCCACTTATTTTATCCTCCCTCAGAATAATACTTATGAGTAGATTCCTAACCCAACATATGATTTCTATAAGAAATCTAAATCTCAATTGTTTAGCATTAGAAAAATAAAGTTTGTGTCAATGTAACATAAGCCAAATATATGCTAATGGGTGAAAATCAGTGTTTCCATTTCAAACAGTTATTTGGAAAATGGTGCCTTCAAGCTGTTCCCAGTCTGGAATTGTTACTGATATCACTGTCCAAGGATTTGATTCATTGTGTGCTTCATTGCAAGGTGCAAATACATAAACTGAAAGGAAATCTTAAACCATCAGGAGTATATTGGGTATTTTTTGTTATCTCAGCCCTGTGCAAAATATGCTGAATGTTCCTGTTTCTGAACCAGATTTCACTTATTACTAACAGCCAGATGGAAGAGAGTCTCTTTTCTTCCCATTTGTTAAGACCAGACGGAAAAAGAAAGCAAGAAAGGGGAAAACAAACAAAAAAAATTGGTATTAAAAAATGCCTTGAATTCTTTAACTCAAGTTTTTTCCTCCTAGTGTTTTCCCCATGTCCTAGGGCAAAAACAGGTGCCCTTTGCTGGTTATTAAGGCAATAAAAAGCTGCTTACAATTTGAAACTGGGGACTTTTAACTCTACAGTCAGTAGAGTTTAACTCTACAGTCAGTCTATTCGCTGACCCTTTTAATGGGACAAATAAGGAAAAAAAGGGAATGTCAATATCCTCCCCCCCCCC
>VXAL01014958.1:8019-49269 GCA_013399475.1 Chauna torquata | reverse complement strand
AAATTTAAATTAAATATTTTAAAAATCAATATTTTAATTAAAAAAAGACTTTTTCTTTTCTAAGCATTATACTGGAATACTGATTTTGTCTTTACACTATTTGCTACAGCTCTTAGTCCTCTGATAGGTGAGAGTTTATTCTAGTATTGCTGCTGCACATGTATGTCTCAAATTGCCATCTGCAAGGTCTGCTCAGCTCTTAAAGATATTATCAAGTAGAATTTCTTCAGCCTATTGCTAAGTGCATGCTGAAGACAGAATAACTGTGAATTCACTGTTGCTATGCCAATTTACATTAGGTGGAATCTGAGCCAGGGGGTAAATTTCCATGTAACTTGCAGATGGGATATAGAGCTATGAGAGAGAGGATGAATAATTTATGGCTGAATTCACAATATTATAGAACCAATCCACAATTAACTTATTCTTGAAGCCATGGGAAAATTCAGGTTGCAGTGCATGGTGAATGTATTAAGTCATTGAAAATCTGTCACCATTAAGGTTCCTTAAGATTACTAATTAGCAAGTTAAAATATTTCTGGCAGTGTGAAATCCTGTATTTTTATCTTGTAAAACATATTTTCTAGACAGTTATTTTTGATTACTCTGTCTCTAGTTTTGTCCAGCTTCCACTGAAGTCAGTGGAAAAAGTTCTGTTTTCTGAAAAGCAGCTGGATCAGCCCTTATTCTGTGTTACTCAGGGTGTGTTTTTTTGTTTCCAACATCTATGGTAGATGTTGTGTGAGAAATATACACAGTTGAATTATCTTAGTATGCCGGAACAATAACTTTTACACAGTATTTCTGTTATTTTTATTACAAGTGTACAATAGCCATAACTGGAATGAAAATCATGTGCACAGCAATTTATAACATACAAGTATTTCCAAAATGTTCATTAGACAACCTTATAAACAGAAATACACACAGTAAACAGACTTGTTTGAAGTGCAGCTGTGGAGCAAAATGTGTGACAGCTTTATTAACAACATGCAGAAAATTATCACAAAAACTGGCAAGTATATTAGCCAGAGAGACGCTACAATCTACTTCTAGGTAGGAATTGGACTGTGAGACACAAACTATTCTGCAAGATTCCAGGAGATGCTTTGGACAGGACCTTAGTCTTGTGTCTAGCTGAGTCACCACAGCTGCAAGCGTGTCCTGATATCTAGATGGTGTTGGATGAGTCCCTGCAGGATCTAGCCATCCTTTGAACATTTCCCATCCTGAACTGGAAGAAGTTCAGAAGGCAGAATGCTAACCTTGATTCTGCCACTGCTTTTCAGAGATGATTTCAGATGATTTCAGATATGCTAGGCATACTTCAACTCTGAAGAGGGGGGAAAAAAAAACAGGAAAAGAGCTGGGGAAAGACTAAAGCCTAGCTATTCACACTGAGGGTGCACTGAGGATCCCAGAGGTCCATTAAGGAACAAAGTACTCTTGTTGTCAGTGTCCCAGCCATCAGTTTAAGAGGTCTGATGTCACAGCCAGGGGCTAGGAGCGGCCATTTCTGATCCTAGTGTTACCCTTCTGCCCTGTCCCCCAGGGACTATAATGTTTTTGCCAGAAATTTTTCTTCCGTATTGAGAGGCAATGATGTGTCCTTTGGAGGTACAGCAGGACATGGATGACAGTGCTGCTTGGAAGTCGAGAGGAACAAACAGGTTTAAATTACACTCACGGCTTTTATAAGAAGCATGACTGAAAGCTCTCTTTAGAGCAGGAGTGGCGGGAGCAGTTAGTTGCTGTGAGGATGATCTGCCCACTTGAAGGTGTGCTGGCACAGCAGGAACACCTTGAAGACCTTCTACTATGTCACAGTGAAATGTATAAACTGGGGTTGTGTTTAACCATTTTTTTCAGAAAACTTACATAGAGTTTGCATAGGGATGTTACAGTTTCTCTCTGGCTTTGCTCCCTTATTTATTTCCTCCTAAAATCTTGATTTATAACACTGTCTGCAGTTACTTGATGACATCTGGCACTAGCCCCCAAAATAAGTTTCCATCAATGCAAGTGAGAAATTACCTAAAGGATGTGAGAATAGGGCTGAGATAGGTAATTACTCTAAATTGCAAATTCCAGCTAGGAAACACAAGCTTTTAAAGTGGAGATACTCAGTGGAAAAAAAGAAGAGGAAGAATTGTCAAACGTCAATTTCTTTTTTATTGCGCTGGTTTTTGGATCATATTGTAATGTGTTTAAACTGGGTGACAGAAATGGTTACTTATTGAAACTAAATTACCATCAGCTGTAGAAAAAGTTTCCATTTTAAATTACAGTTTTTGACATAAAGATACTCCTGATCTCACCTGACAAGGTACTCAGAATTAGGGACCATGCAATCTTACCAAGTTCTGCCTGTTTCAGTACTTCAGCAGCTGAGTCATATTAATAAAAGAACTTCTATATGGAACTTCAATCTATTTGGTAGTTCATTGCTCCCATTGATTCTATTTGAAATGCAAATAATGGCAAAAAAAAACAGTAGGCTGACAGATGCTGCTGTGAAACATGGCACTCACTCCAAATGTAAATGTGGCACACAGGGATGAACCCGCCAGCCCTGGGACCTGGGGAGGTTGTCTGGAATAAAGCAAGCAAGTGCTCCCATGAGCTAAGGAAGTGAGCTGGAAGGCGCACTGAAAGGAAACGAAAAAGAGAATTTAGACCTCTATCACTAAAAATGAAGATTGTGAAGCTGGTCAAAGATTTAAGCTAAGCATATTTTCATTGAAAATTCCCTTTATGTTCTGTTAAAATGCTTTTAAATTTTTTTTTCAAGTAAGGGCTTTTTGAGATACAAGTGAAATGTGTCCAATCTTATCTTCCTTTTGATGCCCTCAGAATTTCCAAGTTGAAAGTGGTATAAAAGTTCAGTTCACTTGAAAAACATCGTCAGAAAAGCTTTGTTCTCCAGCCAGTGTATGACTGGCATTACCGGGACATTCACACAACACCTTCCTTTCCCTCTGACTATTCAGGCAGAGGGTTGAGGGAGGAAGGTCTGCACAGCCGAGGCGTGGGCACTGGTGTAGGTCATCAGTAGCAGCGGCAGCTGTGGCCTGATGCGCTGATGCTGCCCGTGTCCACTCCCCGGGCACCTGCAGCCAGAGGGTGTCCTGGGTGCATTGAGGCTGTACCTCAGGCTCACCTGGTACAAGCTGGGCTCACGCTGCTCCTGCATTTTGTGTTTGTATTGCACGTTTGTTTGTTCACATACTTCTCAGGAGAGCTTTTGACCTGAGAATTACAATTAATGCAGAAAGGAGACAAGGAACAAGTGGAGAAAGGGTCTGGCCAAGGAAGAAAGATCCTTGCAAGCCACCAGACTCTGCTCAAATGATTGCAATTCCTCTGATGGTCTCCAGACCTTGGGGATGGGTTTACAAACAGCGAAGAACAGAGCACTGGAATACGTTGTTCAGAGCCAGAATTCAGATCTTCCATGATTCAGAAAGTCTAGAATTTACTGGCTATAAAAACTGAAAATGTACTGCAGTTTGTTAGGCTTAAGTCACTGAAACAAACATATTTTTTGTGTATTATCTGATGCTAAGATGGACAATGAATGTTTTTCTTCGATATTAAAGGTTTGGAGTGGATTGGGAATATACGTGCATATTAATGTTGGCCTAGCTAGTATTTCAGAGAAACGTGAGTGAAACACCATCTCAGAGATATGTTAATATACAGGAGAAGCCAAGTGAGGAAGAAAAAGTTCTGATGTAGGATGCACAGAACTGTTTCAGTGCAATTAAAACTTTAATTCAAACCACTGGAACAGGCTCCCCAGGGCAGTGGTCATGGCACCGAGCCTGCTGGAGTTCAAGAAACGTTTGGACAACGCTCTCAGACACATGGTCTGATTTTGGGGTGGTCCTGTGCGGACCCAGGAGTTGGACTCGATGATCCTTGTGGGTCTCTTCTAACTTAGGATATTCTGTGATTCTGTGATTCTACTAGTTGATTTTATGCTTGTGAATATGTCCTTCCCCGAAACACAGTTTGTGTACGCAACTGATGTGGCTTGAAAAATGACCCATACTCTGATGATACAAGTATGCCTTTAATATTTGTAAGGATTGTCTGATCTGACTTTGCTGAATGTTATAAAGTGTTTCTGAGTGTTTCGTGCATTAAATTAAATGTTACAATGCCAACTGAATTCTCAGTGTCCCTAAGCAGATCATGAAATCAATTTTTGGCATTCAAAAGCGAGTGGCAGGGGACATTTTATAAACATATTAAAATAACAGCAAACATGCTGTGGCTTGGTGGTACATCTATAAAATATAAGTCCACATGCTTTGACCTGAGGTAACAGCAGAGATGTGTTTACAGTTGCATATCAAGATTTAAAATTCACTAACAGCAAATAGATTAAATCCATATAAAATGAGAGCTGTGCCAAGGAACTCATGTTTTCATTTTATCGCAGTCAAGCCAGGGACAGTTTGTAAATAAATGTGCCAATTTTCTTGGGATTCTTTGATTTTATTTCACTTTTTTATTCTTTGGAATATGAAAGAGAAAATATTTCCTCCAGTTGTAACTATCATTATGGGGGTTTTACTGTTCAACATATGAAATATTATTGTCACAGTCTAATATTCATACTAGACCATATCTGTGCTTAGAATTGGATTGGATAGTAGCCCATGCTTTGTTGTCTTCTAAATTAAAAACAAAAGCACATGTACTCTCTCACAGTATTTGGGGAAAATAGGGCAAGGGAAAATTATTGGAAATGCTGGAACCTTTCTGAGGTCTTCAGACTGGGAAATAAGGGATGCTAGGGAGAGGGCCAGAGACATTTTTTTGAAGTCTAAACCTGCTTTATTCCTGCACTGTTGGTCATTACTTCAAGCACTGGAAAGCGTGGCTCTGACTCATGAGGATTTTCCTGGAGGTGATGGGTATGCAGATTTACCCACCTCAGCAAATCTCTGATACCTGCACACAGCTGAGCCCTGTACCCGTCATTGCAGCCCTGAGGAGGTGGGTCCTAAAACTGGGATTATGACAAGGGAGGTTGTGAGAGGGCCCCCTCATGTCCAGGTGATATCTGCTGTCCTTGAGGGTGACCTTGGTTTGTTTCTAAAACCCCCAAGCCTGGCTGAGCAGTACATGGGTCTTCTTCTGGTTCTCTCCAGTAACTGGACGTGTATGAGCAGTTTCAGGATAAGTGCTGAGTGTTCCCAGCAGCACAGTCCCAGTGTGGGGATAGTTATAAACATATTTTTTTCTCTTTCTTAGCTGTGTGAGGAAAATAGCCTCTGTATGTAAAGATACAATTACCTACCCCTTGCTCACCAGCCGTCCTATACAGACACTAACATAAAATGAATTAACTTTTGACCAAGCAATGACCTATTAAAAGTTGAGTAACAGCCTGTGGGATTTAGCCCATGCTATTTGACTTGTGCGGAGAAAGCCACTGTAACCAACAGCTCATTTTATAATCACTGGGTGTTTATTTTTTACAGGTGCTTATAAAACAGTCTGAAGGCTATTTCAGCAGTGAGCCTTGACAGTTCAGGTGAGAAAGGTAGACATCTATCAGGGTTGAGTGAGAGATTTTTTTCAGTCGAGCTTGGACTGTGTGGTAATGAGGAGTGTGGGATAAGGAGCGCATCCTGCGTCACTGTGTGGGCTGCAAGTTGCATAAGACACTCATTTTATGTATTAGATGAAAATAAAAAAAATCCTGCAAACTGGCTGTTCTTTGAAGAGGAGGTCTCCAGAAGTTGCCTTTAAGTTAAGAAATGCAGGCAATCTAGAATCCTCTTTCTTGAGAGAACAAAGTGAAATCTCACCCTTTGTGCAAAGGTGATGTTGCCTTGCTTCATGCCACACGTGCACACCTGATGCGTTAGCCTTAAGGCAGATGTGATAGAAGAGTCGCATTCAGTTTGAATTTGTACATCACTTGACTGTCTTAATGCTACTGAACTTTTGGACTTGACTTTCTTCATTTACTCTCTACCTGTCCACTCCTAGACAACACACAGCATCACACCATCATAGCTGAATAAGGAAAATGTTTTTCTCCTGATTTTTCCAGCGGTTTTCTTCAAGGCACCTTGGAATGCGCCTGTCAAGGGCACACTGTTAAAGCCTATGAATATTCTCACAGAGTCTTGCCAAATGCTATAAAATTCCCATTTTTGCAGCTCTAGATTCTGCAAAGTGTTTTGGGGGCAACCCTGGAGGAATTTTTGAGACTAGCTATATCAAAATGAAGACGTTGATTATTGATAAATGATTTATACTTTAAGAATTTCTATAAAACTGTCATTACTCTGCCTACTAGTTTTACTGTTCTCCCTCATTCTCATCCATGTGAAAGCTGAGATTTTTTTTTTCATATTTTCTGAATTGTCTGCATATCACTCTCTGTTACCAAACTCCCAAGACCAGCTTTTTGTTTTTTCTTTTTTCTTTTTTTTCTGGCTCCATATTCCCTGATTGTTTTACCTGGGGAAACTTTGCAGGAAGATAATTCAACAGTATGACTCCTGGGGCTACGGCTGAGAGCCTCCAGAGGTAAGGACTGCTTGAGCTTGTTTCCAGGGGCAATCAGTGCAAGATGATGACAGAGCGTGGTGCAGTCTGGGGAGAAGAGCCGGATAAGTGAAGGCACCACCTTTATAAATGAAAGAGTGGACTGGCTCTCTTTAAAAATCTATACTTTTCTAAATCCGTTAGTTTAAACAGAACCTTTACATCTCTAGGATCCACCAAGGATTGTTTAAGAGCTACCACTTCAGATAAATTATCAGTGTGAATCATGAAATCCCCAGATGGAATATATATACAAAACATCTTTTAAAACATACAAAATAAAAATAATGTACATTTATTTCTTCAGTGTTTCCATGTTAATTGGAACTCTCTTTTCTCTATCTCCATATCAACAGATCAGCTATTTTAATAATATTCTGCCAACACATCTCTAGCTTTCAGTTTTGACACATTTGTAAGTGCATATTCTTCTCTAATTATGTTTGAAGTCTCATCTTGGCAATTCATTGCTGGAGGCTAGTTGGTGTCAATTGCCAAAAGTACTTAGAAAGATGAAATTTGTTTTAAGTTGGTGATCTTTGTTCGTCCTGCTTTTAGGGTAAAGCATCACAACTGGATGCAAGCCAGAGAAATTAATTCTAATCCTGTGCCCAGTGTAAATATCTCTTACTAAAATTTGAATTTTCTAAATTTCTTGAATTCACATAGAGAAACAGGGGCTGTCAATAGTAATTTTTTTTCACAGCATGGTGAAATTTGTATGATGAAACCAGCTTTAATTACTTGGTGCCTGCAAATGGTCACTTAATGATTGGTGGCCTTTCTGTTCAAATCTGTGGGAAAACTGATTTGTGGGTTAGGACACTAGCTGGTGTAAGTCAGAATGACTCTGGTGATTTAATTGGTATACACTAAGTTAGCATAGTTAAAAATATCTCCGTACATGTTTAAGAATAGTACGGATAGCCTCTATAGACAAGGCAGTGATGGCCAATCAAAGAGACATCTCACATGTTTTTCAGTGTACTCGTTTCTCTTTTACAGATGTTTTTTGCAGTTTTACTTCTGGAAAATACTAGGTGGAGCTGATCATATCGTAGCTCAAGAAGACCAGCCTGTGTGAAGATTGCACTGAAAAGCATCGCGATATGTTCATTCCTAAATGAACATCTTTGTATTCGAATCCATGATTCTCACCCGATCTCAAAAAAAGAAAAATAGTTTTAAGTATCTTCAGTCAAAAAATAATTTACAATGCTCTATAGTTTAATTACAAATATTCAAACTGAAAATAAAACACATGTTGTTCTCAGTGGGGGAGAAAATGTCAGGAGAATAGAGTCGGAGCAGTTTACAGATTAATCTCCTCATCAGAGACCCGTCTGTCCATGTGCTGTGAGAGCAGCCTTCCAGTTACAGGGTACCAGGTGGTCACCTATGGTTGATTTAAGAAGCAAACACTGCCACAAATGCTATTAGTAGTGCGTAACGAGATTAACTCCCCATAGCACTTGCAATATCCTTGAGGTTTTCCCTAAAGCAGCACAGGGCTGATCAACACATCTTAAACAATGAAGAGCTTAATCATTCATTGCTGTATGCATGCAACTCTCATTGGCATTAATAGGTGTTAAGCATGCACATAAAGGGAATAATAGACCTTAAAGTTTAAGTAATAGTGATATGCTAAAGGTTTCTAACAGTTTCCCAGAGAACCAGACCAAAATTGGACGACTATTCCCACTGGGTGAAATTATTAAGTATTTTCAGAGATTTGTATTTTTGAGGCATAATAACAATGAATATTTAAGAAAAGGCAGGAAGACTTAGCCGATACAGACAGAACCTAAGGTAGATCTCATATTTAATTGAAAGTTTTCCCTTTCCATGACAGGGTGAGCCTTTGCTTGCTTGAAGATTAAAGTATGTGTTTTCAGAAATAGATCTTTTCCTCAGTTCTTTGTTTGTTTGTTTGTTTGTTTTTATATTTACGTTGGTGCAGGGGGGGTATGCAGGGACAGAAAAGAAAAAAATAGTCCAAGCTGGACTGTTGACTAGCCTCTGGAGTCTGCCCACTTTTATCTTACAGATGGCCAACTTTTGCCATCACACTTGCTGGTTCATTGATTTCTGAGCCCTTTGACTTATGATAATAGGTATTTTTTTCTTTTACTGTATCAGTGGATATGAGCTATCACCAATGTTCATACATTGCTTTCGATACTGCAGTTTCCACCAGTGATTAGTGTAATTGCTTTGTGAAATTTTAGATTTTAGGTATTAAACGACATTGACTTTTCAAGATGGTGTTTGGATATGGGTTTGTATTTCCTGAAGATATTGCCTTTTTTCCTCTCCCTACTTGTTTTCAATGTTCTAATTACAGGATAGCATTGATTTTTTCAGCTTTATAATACTGTCCAATTGGTTGTACTTAAGCACATCATAGGAAACTTAAAGGACTAAGACTGGAGGCACTACTTTAAGCGTTGTTTTAATTCTGGAAATGAAAGCAAAAAGAATGTTCACTTTGTACTGAAACACATAGCTGGCAGGTGTGCTTTCTCATTTTCTTCTTTATGAAAACTTGGAATTAATTAACAGTGCTTGCCTGTATTGAGCACAGAGACAATTTATTTCATATTACATTTGCAATTTGTATAAAACCATCACGGTGGAGAATTGCACACATCCAGTCAAGAATCAGAGGGTGAAAGTGTTTTGAGGCTTTCAAGTGAGTCTCTTGCCTGGCAGAGCAAGGTCTCTGCCTTTGGGTAAAGCAGTTGCCCTCCACTTTCTGACCAGGAAAGCTCATGCAGCTAGAATATGACAGTGAATTCAAGTTCAGACTGATTAGTGACACTGTTCATCTTCATGGTCTTTTTTTTTTTTCTTTTTCTTTTGCCACTGACTATATATCAGTTCTCTTGTGGAGCTGGGAAGCTGGAAGGTTGCTGAGGGAAAAGCTTAAACTCAGTTCTCATTAATGGCTTAGAAACAGAGCATCTTGTTAGGTTTTACAGTGGTTACAGAGGCTTGGGGATATTCCACAGCTGGTAAATTAGTTGATAGTAATAACATATGTTTGACAGAATGAGAAGTTTCTAAAGCTCATAAAAGTAAAACCAAGTATTGAAAAATATAACTTTTCTACTATAACACAGCTATTACAATTGTATGTTTTGTTCAGGAAACAGCAATGAAGCTATGATGTTACTTGTGAAAGAACAACTTCACTAAAACACAAAGTCCTTTCAAAGACCATCATTAGGTAAATCATGTTTAAGGAGCTATTTTGGCAAACAGCTTGGGATTTTTATTTTATGTAATAAATGTTACAGTACAAGTATCAAGGGTAGGTTGCAAACTGTTTTTTTTTTTTTCCCAAGAAAATTTATTGATTGCCAGGCTTAAGGAAGATTCGACCATAAGTAATTTTATATACAGAAAGTTAAGTGTCTGATCTGGAGTGCAAGTCTTGCTTCAACAGCCTTTAGTGCTTGCAATGTCATTGAAATGTCATTCATTATTCATGGGTGCCAAGCCCATGAAATTCTTCTCTGAATTGTAGTAGGAGGAAGGATATAAATTATATATAAACTGAGAAACTCTAATTTTGTGATAAATACGTGTTGAAGAAAATCTGCTTGAGGGAAAGAATGGATTCCCCACATCTGAAACCCCTATAGGTTGTATTAGGACTTGTCTGACTTCTCACAGAGATGGCAGATGAATTTAAAACTAAGTTGCATTTGCAGTAATGACCCCAAGACCAGATATATTCCCCCGAGGCTTTTAATTGGAGCTTTGGGTTTGGCTTCAGCTGCCGTAGTGATGAAAGCCCATTAGTAAGTAAGCTAAAGCAATTTGGTAACGTTAACAGAGACCTCCTGAAATGATCAAAATCCAGAGACTTCTCCCTGAAGGGAGGGACTAACAGACTAAAAATGTGTTCGGGCAGAGATATCCAGGAAGAGAAAAGGCAGATTTCTGAAGTGATTTTTTTCTGAAATGCTCATTTCGGTATTCATCCCTTTGCTGCACATTTTGCATTTACATGCTTTTCCCTGATGCTTGCTGTCCTCCGTTTTCCACACGATGCTGGGAGTTGCGGTGAGGTACAAGCAAGCATTTGCACAGAGTGCTGAAGGGAAAAGGAAAACTCTTGGGAAACTTCCCTTCCCCAGCACTGCAGCACAGGGAGGTAAAAGTGAAAGGATGTTAAGAGGTTTTAGCAATGGCAGGATTAGAAGGGAGCCAAAGTACATTTAACAGTGTGTTGTTGTTGTTGTTGTTGTTGTTATTTTTAATACGGGAAGGATCTTGGCTACTTGCTTAAATTTCATTAAGGAGAAACATAATGCTGACATTTTCTGTCTTGTTTTCAGCAGTAGATACTTGTAATGAAAGAAACTCTTCCTGTCCTCATTGAGCTCAGTGGCAATTTTCCTATTGAGTTCATTTGGATTTGTGTTAGACACCATGTTATTTAATACAAACTGGCACAATCGTGCGTTATTTTAAGAAGTTGTTAAAATTAATCTGATGCTTCTTTTCCATAAAAAGCAGCCCTTGGAAACAGTCCCAAGCATTTTCCCCTTGATGGACAAATTTGCTCAGCATCTTTAACAGCCCAGTAAATGGTTTTGCTTGTAATGCTGTGAGTATACTGGGTACTCAGTATAACAAAAGAACACATACGCTTGCTTCTAACCATTCCTGTGAATTGTGATATATGGTGCTACTTGATAAATTCTGGAATGTGAGGTAATGAGACACAGAGATATTGAGAAAGAAGTAGTATTTTTTCCAAATAGGATTTTTTTTTGTTCTATTTGATCGTTACTCAAGTTGGGATATGAAAGAGAGGTTCTTTTTCTGAATAACTCAACAAAGTTAAAAATCACATTGTTGTGACTATTGCAGAAGCAATTACACTGGGAAACAGACTTCTCTGCCTTTGATTATTTTAGTTTCTGGTCCAAGATATTTTCTGGTGGTAGAAGAAGAAATTTCCTTCACTGTAGACAGAAGAGATTGTTGTCTGGAAGAGGTCTGATGTTGTGCAGTTCTCTTTTCTTTTCCCTGGTTAGTAATGTTCTCAAATGTAGGCTTGGATGAGGACTTTCAGTGACCTTCAGGACCGATGAGTCAGCTCAACATCACTGCAGTCTTCCATCACAATGTGTGTTGGCTGCCAATTTCTATGCAGTACCAGGGCAATGTGCTGTGCAGCTGAAAACTAAAACTGCAGATCCGTGGATCAGTTTTGCAGCATATCTTGGAGCTGCCTTTGTCATTTTCTATGCATTTAAGATTTAAGGGCAGGAGAGGCATTGATATGAGGCAATGAAAGGATTACAGCCTATGTTGTTATATAAGGCTTACCATAGCATGCATGCCATGCATGTTAACTTCCTGACAGCTTTTTAGGATTATTATTTGTAATGGAAATGAGTAACTCAAGACCACTGCATACAGAGAATCTCACATTTGCCTACCTGCCTGTATCAAGTCTATGATGTACAAATTCTAACAGAGGAAAAGATTAAATTCATTTGCTTTTGCTAGATAGTCCTGGCCAAATCTCTCACTAACTTCAGTGGGTGCTGGTTTCTGTTTTCTATTGCCATTTGTAGCTACAGTTCCAATGTCTGGAGTGATATAAATATTATTTATTAAATAGTATAGATATCTTAATAGCCAGACAAATGGTTTATGGAAGAATTTCAGCTGTGGACAGTAGTTAACGGTGACTTAAGGAGATCTTCTAAAAAAATAATCCATTATGCATAGCTTTCTAAGTGTTCAGTATTTCATAGTGCGCGACATACTGATCTACCTAGCAGAACCAAAAGGACTGTGTAGTTAAAGCACTCTGCCTGGCTTCTAAAGATTCAGGTTTCTGTTTCTGTATGACCTTGGAAATTGTTTCCTTATCTCTATTTTATGGGGTTAAAATGCTTTCACACCTGCCAGATGTGTTCAAAAGATAAACTTAATTGTGAAAGTAGTTGTTCAGAGATCACAGTGTTTTTAGATTTCTAATCTATGAAATCGTTATATGGAAACATTCCTACACAAGATTAAAATATGCATCTCAGGAAGCATTTCTGAACCGTGCATACTTTGTAGGGAGATTCTAAATTTTATTTATGTGGAGCATTAATAAGTGCTACCTATTGCCTTGAAAATGAGAGACTATACAGTTTATGTAAAATGGCTTTAAGGGCGAAACAATTTAGGAGTAAGACATAAAGTAAGACATATGCACATTTCTACATTGATGAATGCTGCAGTCTTCTAGCTGTCACTGAAACCTCTTATTGCAGGGTTCAAAGCGTGATTCCTGAGGGAGATGGTGACTTCAGGAGGATGAATTGCTAGTGAAAGCCCAAGTCAGACACTTGATGGGATGGGATGGGATGGGCTGTTGTCTTCTCAAAGGCACACTGACTGCAGCCATGCTATTGAACAAGGCAGTTGGCATGACCAGAGACATTGCATGGCCCTTTGATATACAGCTCTTCCCTTTCCTTCTGCCCAGATAGGAAATTGCCCTGCTCTGTAAACCCACCTTTTGTTCCTTCCTGTAATTACAGGACATCATTTCTTGCAGTAGGGCCACCTGTCTGCAAAGAGTAATTCCAGCCATGCCAGTTTGAATTTATGTCCTTTGCTTGCTATCCTCTCACCGAATTTACAATGCTGCCAAATAGTGTTGCACAGGGCTGCTAGGGTTTCAGTTTTATGCACCATGTGGATTGTAAATGGCCCAAGTCAGTGAAAGAATAGAAGTGGCTGAGTTCAGGGAGAGCCGTGCCTGCCTACAACAACAACTGGGCATCAAAAGAGAAAGCAAGGATTGCCGTGAGGAACCTGATATCTCTGCAACAACTGGTTAGGATATTAGGTAGTTCCCCCAGAAATACGAAATCTTAGGCATTGGGAATAAGTGGTTATCCTAAGATGGATAAGGAATGTTTGGTCTTGTAATCGAAGAAGGATTCCAGTAATTAAAGACTGTCACTCACCCACAGAACATCTTGGTCTTCAATTGCTCCTTAAAATATTTTGATATTCTTTAATTATTGCTTAAAATTGGCAAGGAAAAGCTGCTTTCTTCAAGAAGAGACTTGTCTTTTTGCCTGTTGGTAGCAATTTTTAATGCTAGATAACAGTAACTTGCAGGTGAATTCGTTGAACAAATTGGTGCTGCTGACTAATTACTGGTTATATTTTTCCTTAAGCAAAGTCAAGTGTGAACCCCATTTATCAAGAGCACTAGAATCCAATACTGTTGCAAGTGCATAAACAGGAGACGTATTCTCATTCTCTTTGGCTCTGATTTTACTGAGATCTTCAGCTATCTTTTATTTAAGTTTCACTCCTGTCCATACCATAGCCTCAGTGAAATTAATGAAAACCCTAGGTGACTTGTTTCAGTTTCTGTGGCATTTCCCCTTTTTGTCAAATAAACCTGTTTTTTGTAGGCATTTAAAATGCCTACAGAAACTTTTATTTGTTGTGCTTTAGACTGATTTGCTTCAGCTTTTTTTCAGAGTAGTTTTTGTAATATGTCTTCGTTCAGAAGAGATTTTTAGCTCTTTAGCAGTGATCATCAGAGCCCTGAAATTGTAAAACATGAAGAATTATGTGAAAAATGCTGTTTCTAAAGGTGAGTGATGACAGATGAGGGTAATAATTTCCTCCTGACAGTACCAGATGGAAGTGAAAGGCCAGCAGTTTGCTTCTGCTTGATGAATGGCTGTAGTTTGACAGCAAATTAGGTGTCACATGATGTTGGCAAAGGGTGCAAGAAATCAATATGTAGTGCGTAAAGTTGATATAATTAGTCTGTTGATAACAGGGTGTGTGAAAGTGTGATTTAATGCATTGAATTCACCTCAGGAGATTTCAGTATGAGCAGTGGAGCCCCCTGCATTGTTTGATAAGGTAGCAGCACTTACAGCAGCTCCTAGCACAGCTCAGCTCATAAGTCTGCAAGTAGAGATTAAAGTTTGAGGCAGAAGATACGAACCCAGCTATGAGTATTCACGCAAAGGGTTTGGCTTGCTTTCCCTGGCTGCTGCTCAAGAGTCCTAAGAAAGGATTGATGGACTGGCTTCATGTCCGGTAACTGGAGGCTGAATCATGCAGTTTCTCTTCAGGCTGCATCATCTTCTGTCTAGCCTTATATTTTCAGGGTTCTGTTATTACCTGGAAGTATAAACTCAAATGAAATCTGACAGATAAGGACTTATCGAAGAACTAAAATGAAATTATATCCAACTAGTCTTATTTCATTAAATAAAAGTGAGCTTAAAGATCCTAAAATACAATATGCTGCAGGATATTGGCTCTCAGGACTTGTAATTAATAAATTGTTGCCAGTCAGATGTGAGTGGGAAAAATATATAATTATAGCCAGGCTGAAGCTGAACCATAAGAAACTTGTAAGAGAAGGTAAAGCAGGGATTTGTGCTTCTTGCAGAGTCACAGCAGAGTTCAGAGACCAGGAGATCAGATGCAAGAAAGATTAAACTAACTCTGCAGAGATGACACATAATTCTCTAGTGAAAAAAAAAAAGTATTATAGCATTGTGATTGATTTGAATCTGAGCTAACCATTATGTTCAGAGCAAACAGGTTTAAATAATTACAAGGAAAAAAGTAACACTTTACAGTCAGTGTCACTCTTCCAAATCTCTGTCACTTTGTCAGAGGGCTCAGCAATGTTAGTAGAGCTGACTTTTTGTTCACAGCTGTCACACCGACTCAGCATCCTAGCCAGTATGCATTTTATTTTCGCCCAGAAATGTGTAAAGTCCTCTGATATTCCTACATATCTATAAGAGTTCTTGCTGGAAAAAATGATTATTCCTTCCCTGCACCCAGCTTAAATATAAGAAGTCATTGGGTCACATTGAGCCCTGGAGGCAGTGAATCTATCTTCTCTGACATAAATGGAGTTATGCCTGTTATGTACACCCCATCATGTCAGCTAGTTGTAAGACTGACTGATTAGCCTCTGCATCCTCCTGCATCGCCTGCAGGGCTCTCGGAGTGTGCCTAGAAGGGGCTTTCTGAAGTTCTGTTCCCATAGTACAGTGATTCAACATAATGCAGCCATTTCTCTATCAAGTCTGCGAATCTTCTCAGATGCAGATGAAGAATTCCAAATTTTTACAACATCAGAATTTGTTTTGGCAGCTCTGTAAAACCCTCTACTTTGCTCAATGCTGTAAATTTACCTATTTCTCTAGCTTGCAGTTTAGGTCATCAATAAAGTTAAAGTACTCTCGTGACCCTGTCTCACTGGAGAAGGCAAAGGGAATGGAATTCTGCATGTCATTTATGCAAGATTTCTTCAGATAATGGATAATCTGCTCTAAAGGGGGATCTTGATCCTTTCTCCTTGGTCTGGAATCATTGCAATGTAGTGCCTCCAGGTTGACAGTGGGGAGATTTAGGGGCTGGTCACAAATACAGGGTTATTTGATAATTGATGTCCATTGATATTTGTGTTGAAAACAGGAAAAAATAGATTTAATATAAGAAATAGCAATCAGCAGATGACCAGTCATCCAGAACTCAGAATACTCTATTGATAACACACAGCAACCATGCTGACCACAAGGTTGCCCATGACCTTTTCGAAATCCCCACTGGAAAAATAAAGTGAAACAACTAGAAGTTTGAAGTCGTTTAAAAGGTAAGGGCTATTGCACTATTGTTTGCTAGGCAAAGAGCTCAAAAGGAATTTATTACTTCAAACAGATCACATGCAAACAAAGGATATGATAACATTCCAATGACCTTCATTAGGCATGGTAAATGTGAAACAGATGTAGTTGACATGATTCTTGAACACCAGTTACTGCTTTCCAGCATAGTGTCTGGCATACCCCAAAACTCTTTTGGGGTCTCAGCAGCTCAAATACTGTGCTCTATGCTGTTGTGTGCCTCAGGCTATTTATTACTTTGTTTTTTACTAAAGGTATATTTTGTTTTACCAAAATAATCAAATATAAAAGAGTGTCTGACTTGCCTATGCCTTGACCTTCGGTGCTGTAGACCACCCCACCTCCAAGCCCTGTACACTCACATATATGAAATCCTTAGCAGGTAATATTTTTTAGTCATCCATCTCTTGCTTACCATAGACATAAAGCCAATGGGAACTAAAAGTTTTAAGAGATGACTACGTCTGTAATATCCATAAACAGGGTCTTGTCCAGAGCAGGAACTAAAATACACCAGTCTTTCCTGCCATCTGTACTCAGAAATGTTGAGGAAAAACTTTGCACGTTACTGTTCCTCAACGACAGCATTGCCTGGTGGGGAAAATGTCTCTTCTTCAGAATTTGTCTGTTAAGATATCTTCTCAGGGTTGAAGAAAGAACTGTAGGAATGGATGTTTTGTGGTTCATTTCAAAGGATTTTTCTCCCCTCAGTGTCCAGAAGTTCCTCCGCAAGATGCAAGCAGCTAGGGGTCTGTGGGCATCGGACAATTTGAAAGTGCAGAGCACCGAACATTTCCAGCTGCAAAGAGTTCACTGTCTATTCAAGGCTTGTGGGAAGTTTCACTAGGAACCTTGCAAGCTGTGCCATCTGCTAATGCTACCCAGCATGGCAACTGGCAGAACATGATGGTAATATCTTGCGAAACAATATTTTAAAGTTTTTTACAGTGAAATAGGAAAGTTGTGAAAAGTTGCTGAAAGGTTGTGTTTGAATATGAGCTCAGCTGTGAAACAGTCATCATCTTCAGAGTACAGGTGTTCTCCCACCACCCTTTCTGCCAGAATTACCACAGATAAGATTTTCCTATGGATGGCTTCCTCTATGGATGGGCTATTCCCAATTTAATTTGCATGGGAATGGCATTGATGGGGAGTGCTGATGTCCATGCCAGGTGGTGGGAAGGGCTGATGGGAACTCTTCTGTTGAGTAGCTTGTTGCCTACAGCATGCATCCCTGTGGGCTCATGTTGCACAGGCAGAGTAAGGAGAAGTGTGTCATTAGTAGTCGTTGGTTAAAAAAGACTTAAAGCAAGGCTTGCTTTCTTTCCATTGCCATTCATTTACACTCTGTGCTTGCACAAGATTAACTGCAGTACAGTCACTGTTAAAAGTGGGTCCCATTATCATACTGCTTGATTGACCAACGGTGTAAGTTAGAAGCCTGTTCAGTCACTTCTCTAGAAGATGTTAATGGCAATACCGATCTCAATAATCCTAGTATGTATGTCATCAATATTTGAGGGGTGAGCAATGGGATCCTATGGCCATAGGAACTGGGATGGTGCAGGTGGAAATCACCCTTTAAGCAACTGTCACGTGCTGTCTACTTCTCCTCTCTGTTGGACTGGTTCTGGATCAAACAGCTGCCATGACTCTGTTCATATCTGGTTTTAATCTGAAGCTTTGTTTAATAAAATCTAGGATGAGCAGGTACCTACATTTCTTCCAAACAGAATTAGTATTTATTTCAAGTTGTCAGATAGGACTGTGATTTGCCTTCCAGAAACTAAAGGTGGGTAAAATCTGGCCACCCAGCCACTGCGGTACGACCTGGAAATTTCTTCCTTTCTTCCTGTCGTGTCACAAAAACATTCCATCAAATGTGCGTAGATATGCTGTCAAAATCCAGTAGAGTTAATTTAGAGCAACCCCAGGTCTTCTACACATCTCCAATCCTCCCACTCCATCTATAGTTTAGTAAGTCACAGTCTCTACCAGTGTGTGAAGTGATCATGCTGCTTACTGCTCCCGCTCTGGGACACATCGTTTCTGTTTGGTAAAACTGTTCCCCTGGGAGACTTTCCTTCATCCCAGTCGATCATCACCAAGTATCAACCTAAGCAGTAAGCCTGTGTTGGTCCTACAAAATTGTCACATCCATGAAGGATGTATTTTTTATTTTTCAAGCAGTGACATAGGACTATGTTACGGTTAACAGCAACAGAGACCACCCTGAAGATTTACATGAGAAGGAATCCCTCATAGTGACTCGAGCCCTGCCAGGGCTTGGTCGCCACCTTGTGTGATCAGCAGTAACACAAGTTCACATGGAGGACTTGAAGAGGGAGGCAGTCACGCATGCAGCTCCAAACAGGCACGTGTATATGGTGCAGACCCCCACGCTTGCCTCTGGAAATCAATCTCAAGTTGCATGAAACCATGTAACCGCTGGAGCTGGGCGTCTGCCCCGTGGGGATATAGCATGTAAGTAACCACCATCAGTGCTGGTCAGCGAGCGTTGCAGCTCCTCAGGACAAATCCATCCCAGCTCAAGAGATAACTTGGAGCAGCTTCAGTGAAGTCCAGTGTTGGTGCTTTGAGTCAGGTGGACACTACGCATCTTTGTCTAGCTTCACATGTGGCTGAATGCATTTCTTTTCTAGCTACGTTTAATGTGTTAACATCTAATCATATCCGATGCTTAGTTTGGCCTGAAGCAAAGTGTGTGTTCTGTGTCACCAACTATTACACAAGC
Organism: Chauna torquata; assembly: GCA_013399475.1. Lineage (NCBI taxonomy): Eukaryota > Metazoa > Chordata > Aves > Anseriformes > Anhimidae > Chauna > Chauna torquata. Next base: position 30,234 of record VXAL01014958.1, on the reverse strand, counting down.
AATTTCTGTGGCAACTAGAGGGCGACAATTTCTTTCATTTCCTTCCCAACACTAAAGACTAGATTAAATTAAACTCTGCTTAATCTCTTCTTTTAACGGAAGCCTGCAGAATAACTAAAATATGTGATCATAGGACATCTTCCAAAGGAGTCTGTGGTAAGAGCCATCTGGATGTTTTATTTAATGTAACCTTATGTATGCATTCCTATTAGGCAAGGAAGAAGAGCTATTAAAATAAATTGAATTACAAAGGCTAATGCCAGAACTGGATGCTGCAGAGGGAGACCTGCCCTCCTACCCTTTCATCATATCCAGTCTGTCTCCTTCTTTCAAATAAGTACACCACGAAGAAGAGTTGCTAAGAAAACTAGGTTGCTCTAAGTGGATTTGATTATTATCCAGAAGCCTCTAGGCATTGTCATGCACGAGACAATAAACAGCAAACCCATCTCACATTTTAACCAAAAGCATTCTTTTTTTTTTTCTCCTTCTCTTTCACTTTCTATCACTTGATTACAAACTCTTACACTTATAAATGCAGAGCTTCCCCTGAGCAACAGCAGAAAATGCAGCAAATTGAGAGCTCACGGAGCTCAGGGTGGGGAGGAGAAGGGTGCGGGATGGGTGAAGGCAGTGCCAGGGGCTGTGTGGGAAAGACTTGTGACCCACCCTCTCAGAGTGCCTCGACGGTGTTCTTGTGTTTTCAGGAATGCAGAGCTCTTTTCACGATCACAGTTCTTGGAGTTGTTATTTTAAGTCTTTTCACCGGGGAGTTTTTCTAGGTTGGCAAATAGGTGACTTGTTTTGTTTCCCCCCTACTTCCCTGTAAGTGCAATTAATTATTTTAATTAATTAATATTATACCGAGTAGTTTGCTTGGAAGAGAGAGCTATTCTGGTTTTGGACTAATTACCAGTCCGCATTTCTGAATGACAATACAGCTGCTAATTAATCTCACTGCAGTTCTCACAGAAAGAGATGCTGATAAGGATTTGCCAATTACCATAAGAAAAAAAAAATGTCAAGAGTCCTGTTGTGTTTTTCTGGCATCCACTCCCAGTCAGATGAATATCACTGTTAAATACACAGACAGACTAACTACTAGGTATGAAAGCCAACGGGCTGTGAGGCTGCACCAAAACTGCCCAGACGTTATTCATTCGGGAGCTAGCAGTATTTTGCATGTCTGTTCAGTCTTGTTGCCTAACATTGCTTGTTACAATCTTTGCAAGTAGGAAGGAGATGAAGCAGTATGGCAGGGCAGCATGGCAAGTGTCAGACCATCCTGATAGGGAATTTTTCACAGTGTCCTGGTATTAGTCAATATTAGGGGAAGGCTGGAAGGGGAGTTTTGTCAGGGTGAGTCGCAGCTTCAGTTTGTTTGATGTGGCTAGGGATCTGAGATCTGCTTGGGATGCTGCCTGCCTCAAGAGCTTACAAACTGTGTTTGGCGGGCAGTGCCAGCGTACGGCACAAGTATTCACTTTGCTTCTTGCAGGGGAAGTTTGCAACCCATCCTGACTTTTCTGCTGCTGTGGCTAAGCTAATAGTTCCTGGGAAAGCTCATTTAAAACCACCTGGGCATGCTAGAGGACTGTATACTATCAGCTCTATCTGTAGTGTAGATACGTCCATGAAAACACAGGCCCAGGTGCTCAGCTGGTGGCAGTTACCCCAGTCAGTGATCACACCAGCCCAGTGAGACCAAGGTGAGTAACAAGAGGAAAGCACAGGACCTGCTGCAGTTGCCAGTTTATTTCCATTATCTTGAATTTCTGGAGTTTCTGGCCCGTAGAACCCCATGCCATTGGTGTTTCTACAGACACTAGCCAACTCAGTAGCTACTGTGGCTGGTGTGTGCAGCTGTGGGGAACCAAGGAGCTGCCACACTGTAGGACATACAGCTAGCTCATGGAAAGAGCTGGTTTAAACCAAGCTGCATGGCTGGTTTAATTTAATTTCTCTTCTTATTCTTTTTTTTTTTTCTTTTTTCCTCTCTTTGCTTGCAGGTCAGAAAATTCTTCACCACAGAAGTGATGTCTTAGAAACTGTAGTCCTGATCAATCCCTCGGATGAAGCAGTTAGTACCGAGGTAAGTCGCTCGGAAATATTTCACTGGGTGGGTCATAAAGGCTCCATTAAGTGGACAAGACAAGAGAGCAGGTCCTCGTTGTGGATGAAGGTACAAGTTAGGAGTAAATATCACCAAAATTATCAGCTATCCCTTGATTTTCTTCCTAGCTTCCTGGACTCCTGGTAAAATGCCAAAGGTCTAGGATAGAAACAGACCTCTGATCCTTGTACTCCTTTCCTCGTAATGCACCAAATTTCCTTCTTGATGAAACAGAGGCAGCTGTGATGAAATTGCATCTGCTCTTCTTCTGCTCCTCCGGTTTTGGTAGCTCTGGATGTCTATTTTACACATGAAAAAGTTCCTGAAAAGAAACTGGGTGCCCTGAAACAAATTTACGTCTTTGAGAAGAATTGCTGTCTATGTGGTGGTGATTCTAGTTTGATCTATGTGATCTCTCCTTCAAAAAGCATGTAACATGATCAATGGACTCTGGAGAGTGCCAATTCCTCATGAACTCAATAGAGTAGAGTTGAAGAACCAAGCGCATAGTTCAAAGACAAAATTGAGAAATTTAGTTAGTGAGACTGAAGGCTGGAAAAATAGGGGTAATTGCATTGCCAGGTGGTGCTGGGAAGCACTGACATGGTGCAATTTCTCTGGGAAAATGAAGTGGCTCTACTTATAGTACTTCATAAAAAAAATCTATTTTTTACCAACCCAAAATGATATAATGATATTAAACACCAATAGGAAGAAACACACTGAAGCAAATGAAATTTGTAACGTATTAAAAAAAAACAAAAACCCTAAGCCACCTTTGTTAATGGCTGCTCATTGACCAAAAAACTATGTGTAAAAATCTCTTACATTGCATTAGAGGTAATTGGTAAGGAACAAGGAGGGTAGCTGGGTAGCAGCTCTTAAAATTGTCTTTAATACATTCAGGCTTTCAGAGTAAAAAGCTTGTGTGTGTAAGGGGGTTGGAGAGCAGAATGAACTGCCGAAAGTAGAGAAATGCTGTTCTGTCACTGTTTGTTGTCTTCCTTTGATGGATGACCACATGGAAGAACATGGTCTGAGGCCAATTAATGACTTCTGAACCATGACTTTGCTCATCTGGCTCTGGAAGATGTCTGGCTAGGTGACTGTCAATTTCTTCTCAATAGACTGGGGGAGGCAATCTTTGCTTTTCTTTCATCTTGTCCAGCTAGTCACAGCCAGAAGTTAGAAGCTGAGATTTACCTTGGCTGGCTAAGCAAGACTTTCACTGGACAAAAGCCAGAAAAGATGATAAGAAAGAATTAGGGAATTGTACTGGAAGTTGGAAGTGATGTGCTTTATCCGTTACGGCAAATAGAAAAAGTTTCACATATCAATAGATTTGCAGGTTGCAGTTGAGGAGACAGTGATATACTATGGAGCTCTGACTTCATCAGAAGAGGAAATTGGATCTATCAGTTCCGGAAAAACAAAGGCAGAAGATGTTAGAACAAATTTCTGCTAATCTGGCTGGTAACAGCCATATTGGTGGTAGTTTGAGCATGGTTCTGCCCAAAGTTCCTATTGTGTTCTGTCAGCTGACAAATACCTCTCAAAAGAGAGAAGTCCAAAAGGAGGGAGACCACAGCTGCCATAAGAAAACAAGTTTCTGAAAACCCTATTAATAGTTACCTCATTTTTAAGAAGACCTCACTCCATTGCTGCTATACTCCTGTAACTGTATAATGAGTACCCAGTTTTGGCTGAGGCTATGTCTTGCCATTCACTTTCTTAAAATGATTTGGGACTTCAACCAAAAGTAAAGTTGAACAGAATCACCACCTTGCAATATTTCTTCTTAGATGTACTGGTCTTGAAACCAGCAGACAAAATTCTGGTTGTTCCTCAGAATGCCTTGATTATAGCCAGACACGGAATTTATGTGTCTCTGGAAGTCCTTTCATGTATATCATACATTATGCTCTGCAGTCTGCAAGCATTTATTTACCTTTTTTTCCTGCCATAGTTTTCTAGCTCTGCAGAACCTTTTTATTCTGAAGAACCATCAATTAATAAAATAGGTTGATGGGGAATTATGCGACGGTCACATGTGAGTGATTCACAAGTCAGGAAATAATTTTGCTGTTGGAAAACCTGGTGAGTTTATACATAAGTTGGCACACTGCCCAGAGCTGCAGCCAGCAATGAAAGAAAAGACAGCAGAGGAGGCCAGTTCTCTTATGGTTTTAATGCAGCTAAAACAGACAGGGTTTGAGGACACACATCAGACAGACTGCTGCACTTATCTATATTCTTGTCTGAAATAGAAATAGATAGACTTGATTCAGCAAGGATATTGCTGAATTTATAATCATCTAGTGCAATTAGTGACAAACCAGAATTAGTCCTGTGTTTAATTAAAGGAACTTTCTGCTGTTTAAAGTCAAGGCCACTTATTTAATAAAATAACAATGAAGATGTGATAGAGTTGGCATCTTCTTTCAGATGCAAACTCTTCAGTGCCTCTTTTCTACTTGTACTGAAAACAGGAGTTGTTCAGCAGAGATTTAGGTCAAGTCTTCCTCGTTCAGCCTCTCTGGCGCGAGAGGGAATTATTTAGAACAACTGATTGCTTAACGATCAATATATAAATTTGAAAGAATGGCTTGCTAGGAGTGCTGAGGTGATTGTGTCATCTCCATGGAGATGGAGTTTGGATGCAATATCTACATGTGGAGTTGTTCCAAATGGACTCTTCTCATTTAGTTTAATATGTGGATAGCCTTATTCTGGAATCACTACTCTGTTTGAACTTAATTCTCCTTGAACAGAGGAATTACCACACTTGAAATACATGCCTTACCTTAATCTGAATTGATTTTTCAGTGCTTGACAAGACTATAGAAATATTTGCAAAAAGTTTCGTCAACAGTACAGAATCTTGCGAAGGTTTTATTTAGCCTTATTCTTCGATTTGAGTTGAGTTCAGCCAACAGAATGATAATGAATGTATGGATTTTTCTTAGCATACAATTAAATCTCCCCCTGGGATGGGAACAGGAATTATTACTAACTGTAGCGAGGGTCAAGAAAGTAATGAGAATCTACTTTGAAGTAGTTAAGAGTTATTTCAAAATGCAGAAGAAGGTTATTTCTCAGTAGCAAGCTCCTTTGAGCCATCAGGCCTCCACATAATTTACTAGTGTGTGGTAAATTTGCCGCACCTCAAACACCGTTTTCAGTTTTTGGCCCCGCACTACAAGAAGTACATCAAGTTGCTGGAGCGTGTCCAAAGAAGGGCAACGATGCTGGTGAAGGGCCTGGAGAACAAGTCTTGTGAGGAGCAGCTGAGGGAGCAGAGGTTGTTTATCCTGGAGAAAAGGAGGCTCAGGGGAGACCTTATTGCTTTATACAACTACCTTAAAGGAGGCTGTAGTGAGGTGAGGGTCAATCTCTTCTCCCAAACACCAACTGATAAGAGGAAATGGCCTCAAGTTGCTCCAGGGGAGGTTTAGGTTGGATATTAGGAAAAATTTCTTCACTGAAAGGGTTGTGAAACGTTGGAACAAGCTGCCCAGGGAAGTGCTTGAGTCACCATCCCTGGAGGTCTTCAGAAAATGTTTAGATGTAGAGCTTAGTGACAGGGTTTAATGGTGGACTTGGCAGTGCTAAGTTAAAGGTTAGACTGGATGACCTTGGAGGTCTTTTCCAGCCTAAAGGATTCTATGATTCTAAATAAGATCTTTGACGGGCACACTATAAAAAGCCTACAGTTAGTGACGTCATGAGGTGTAAATGGTGCACATGACTGGATCTGAAACCCTGATGTTGAAGTTTATGATTCTGGGGCAGCAGAATTGTGATTTGTAGCTATTACTTTTCAGTGACGTTTTTGCAACTGAGTGGCAAATAATGCTGTGTATTGGGAAAAAAAGAACGGCCTTCCTGAAAGTTGTCCCTCATTAGCACATGGGACACAGTTGTCCAAAGCTGTCCTAATACAGTGCTATTAAAATTTACCAAGAGTTATAAAAGGAATTTATCTGTTCATTGAAAATATTACTTGTCATTCAAGTTTTATTCTCTTCTGCTCCCTGCTTTTTTTTTTCCATGTCTTTAGTTTGGTTTATTTATCAGGCCTTCTCCCTAATCAATTCTTGTGCCTCCTTTTTTTCCTTTTGCTCCTTTCTTATTGTCTTTTGTTAGCAGAATTGTAACTTTATGATGTTTCAGCAGTCCTGGGAGACTCTGCTGCAAAATATGTTTTAAATGAAACAAGGTAAACTGCACGTTCTCAGAGGAGTGTGGAAACACATGGTAACTCCCATTATCGATGTGTTTCTCTCCTTCATTCTAGGTGCGTTTAATGATCACAGATGCTGCAAGACACAAGCTCCTTGTACTAACTGGACAGTGCTTTGAAAACACAGGAGAGCTCATTCTTCAGTCAGGGTCCTTCTCCTTCCAGAACTTCATTGAGATCTTCACGGATCAAGAGGTGTGTTAGAAAAGTATCTTCCATTCATTGTCGTGTGATGGCACAGGTTTCTAGAAGACCAAAAATAGTCCTCTGTGTTAAGTTGGAGTTAGCGTTGGCAGCTTGATGCTGATGCTTTTTCCTCTTCATTATAAGCTTTCTTTCAAAATATCTATTTAATTTACTTTAATTTTTATGTGGATTGCTTAACCATAGAACTGCATTTTAATTTGAGGAGTTAAGTTTAACTTTGAGAAACAGGAAACCAATGAACCTGTTGACAATGCAAGCAGATAGTGTTGTTCCTGAAGTGTACAGGCTGTTTATCTAAGGTGCGCATACAAAGCAGTTAAACTGAGTTTGACACAGGTTCTCAGCTGTTGGCGTGTGAGCAATAGATGTCATTAAATAAGACAGAAGCTATCTGTTGGAACAGCTGTAGTATTCTGCACCACCTACCTGTTTGGCTTCTTTACCACAGTGTTTAAAGTTTGTGCAGTGAAATCTGTACAATTTGTGATTATTATGTACCAAAAATGTAAGTATGAAGTATACCAGTATTTAATGCTGTTTGTTTAATGGCTTATTATTTTGCTGTCCTGCTTACTGTGCTGTGTCTGAAAGCTCCCACAGGGCAAGAACCCATAGTAAACAAGCTGTCACACTTAATTTGGCTGCTGTGTAAATCGTGTATTTAAATAAACTATATGGCTGTGTCCATAGGGTTTTGGTTTCCAAAATTAATTAGGAGAATTTCATTGGAGTGAGATTTGAAAGTTCAGCACTGAAAAAGCAAAGTTTGCATGAGCTCCAGTGTGACCTTATTTTATCAATTTGATTGTGTTCTCAAAGCCTCTTTGTTCAGCATGTGGTTATAGGGTTGTAGAAAGAACTAGATTCCTGCTCTCTGAATTGCATCTGATCCCTAAAAGTCACTGTTAGTTTGCAGAGTTACTTTTCTGTGGAATTTTACACCTGAGCTCCATGCACCTCTGGCTAAGTAGGGACATATAGACTACGTGCCATACCAGAGGCAAATCCTACCATTACAGTTAGGAAGCCAAACAGTTGGCTGGAAAGCAGAGTGGTGATGCTTGGTGACGTGTTAGAGCCACCGGGGGACTGCCACAGGGCATGTGGTGTGTACTCCCGTGGGCTCCAAGGATCTCCCATGGCTCATCTCCACTGGTGGCAGCGAGCTCACCAGCCAGCACAGCTCTTTTGAAGTGTTGGCATCCAGTTTGTTGCCAATGAGCCTTGGGCTCTCAGTGCTTCTGCATGTTTTGGAAACCCAAAGAAAGATCCTGTTTGCTGTACCGCAGTCCATGTATGTGACATTTTTTCAATGCTCCCATTAACAGGAAATTTTCAGGGGGTCTACAGATTGGAAAAAAGGTTAAAAAGAAAGGCTAGAAAAAAGTGGTTAGTGGTTTTCCAAACAGTGGTTAGAGGAAAGAATTCCTGCAGTGTCCTGACCCATAAGCATGTAAGGTTCAATGAGTATTGTGCGAAGTTCATGTTTCTGGTTTCTGTCCATTTTTATTTCACTGGACCAAACCTGAACTATGGTCATGGAATGTGTTTGCTAATAAGTAGAAGAGTATTTCCATTCACCAGGGGGATACTCTTTTGAAGTCCAGTTCAGGAATCCATCTCTAGCTTGCAGACCTCCCCGCAGGCAATGCCTAAAAGTGTTGTTTTCAAGTTGTCCCATGCCAGAACACTGAAGATGTCCATTCCACTGCCTCTGCAATAACAGCTGGCAGAGGAAAACATGGTGTTTTATTGCCCTTGTGGTCCAGGCTATGATGCAATCTTGTATTCTCTCTGAGCAGCCACCTAGCTGTTTGCCTTCCATGGCTGCAACACCTTTAAAACTTGAGGATTCTTCAAAAGATGTATCTCAGTGCTTGAACGTGGCTTATGGCCACGTTCATGAATATGTTTTTTGCTCCCGGATTGACTTTGAATCCAGAAAAGAGAATGAGCAGTTACATCTTTGTGTTACCAAATAGTGTAAGCAGTGAAACTGTCAGTGCCCTATGTGTCTCCATTTGAAATACAAGTTCATTAAAGCCTTTTCTGGGTCATTCCTGAGCTTGCTATTCCTAACAGATAAGTTCTATGTCAGGAATAATTTTTTTTTACCAACTTTTCATTGGCCTGCGCTACCAGTAGCTTAACACTATCTGCATTATGTGTGCCAACTTTTGGGAGCAAACAAAGTTCAAATTTAGGAGTATGAAGCAGAAATCCAAATATGGTATAGTATAAACTGGATAGGACTAACCCCAAACCTTGGCCAGTATATTCATTAGCTCAGTGTATTACTACATGATTTTCATTTAGCCAGAAAATTGGCCCTACATGAGAAATAGTCTGTGCACAAGTTATCTCCTTAAGTATGCAACAGACTTTGATTTATTCTTCCAAAAGAAGTTATCTTCTACTACTTTTGTTTCTCCCTAATAAAGTATTTTCAACCCTGACCAGAGAGACAGGAGAAGGACTATCCTCAAGATCCTAAATCCATTTCAGAGCTGTGGTCTGTGCTGCCCCTCTTATTTCTATGATAAACAGGAATGGAATTATCTTTTATCCTTTTCTGTCTTTACTCCTTTTATTTTGTTTTCTTTTGCCTTTTTCTTTGCTCTTTTCAGACAAAGCCATGTTTGACTTATGGGTGAAATTTCTTTATACTCCTATCAAATGGTTTGGATACTATGTCAGGATGACAAAGGAAGATAGAAAATATTTATTTTCTGCTTTATTTAGGTATTGGTTGGATTATTTTTGTTTGGATAACAGCCACTGTGTCTTTGATGAGTTTTATTTTTGGTAATGCTGAAAATAGATAATGTAACACAAAGAAAGGAAGTGACACGTAGTCACACAGAGACCCACAGAGATCTACTGCAATCAAATATCATTCATTTATATATATTCATATCTTCTGATTCAGTTTGTGATCCAAGATTTTCAAATTGTTCAGCTGTAGCATAATGTATGTCAACTTTATGGAAACTGTTCTTATAGCTTAACTGACAACTGAGTGTCTGTAAAGAAGATTGTGGTATTTTCCGTGATACTGTGTGGGCACATTTTGCACTGACATTTTATGTCTGAATTACTTGTTTAAAGAAGAGGTTTACATAATTTGGTGTTCTCTTTGTTAAGAGCAAATAGAATAGAGATGGGCTATGTTTACCTAACTGGCAGAAAGTTTAAAATATGTTATACTTTTTCAAGTTTGTTTGTGTACTAATCTGGAACTATTAAATGCTGTTTTTTATTTCAGATTGAAACAGAAAAATAGCTTTTCATACTATGGCATGGGGGGTTTTAACACCGATAGGTAGCTCAGCACCACCATGCTGCTATCTCACTGGGTGAGAAAACATGATGAAAAAGGCTCATGGGCTGAGATAAGGACAGGAAGGTCACACACCGATTAGCATCATGGGCAAAACAGACTCACCATAAGGGAGATTAATGTAATTTATTGACTACTGCTAACAGACTAGAGCAGTGAGAACTAAAAGCGAAATAAAAACACCTTTCCCCCATCTACCCTCTTCTACCTCCTCCCCTCAAGCAGCACAGGGGGATTGGGGAATGGTGGTTATGATCATCCATAACACTTAATCTTTGCTACTCTTTCATGGTCAGTCTTCTCCCCTGCTCCAGCACAGATCCCCCACAGGTGGCAGCTCCCACCAGATCACCTGATCCTGCGTGGGCTCTGCTCCATGGGCTGCAGCAGTTTTTTCCCTTTCTTAAATCTGCTGTCCCAGAGGCACAACCAGTGTTGCTCACTAGCTCAGCTCTGGCCAGTGGTGGGTCCCTTTTGGAGCCGGCTGGAGCTGGCTCTTATCTGACATGGGGCAGCTTCTGGGATCTTCTCACAGAGGCTGGCCCTGCAGCACCCTTGCTACTAAAACCTTGCCACGTAAGCCCAATACAGCCTGTTCAGAGTATGTGCTGTTTCCTGTAGGTATTTGCATGGCTCTTCTGGATCAGGTGAGACAGCATGGAGACTCATGAGCGAGTAGCAGAGATAGTGGCAATGCTGGTAGTGTTAGCTTCATAGCCCTCATCACCTCTGAATATAAAAGCTTGTACTGTTCTCCTATAAAGGGTGAAAGAAGGAAGGGGAAACCTTAGGGTAAGTTACTCCTTTGGGCAGTAAGAGAGGGACCAGGAATAAGCTGCTCCTTTGTATTAAAAAAATACAGCAGTAAACTAATTGTGGTAATAGGTTCCTTTAGGTTCTAGGATGGGTACTCACCAGTGCAGAAGGTCTAACAAAGGTCTTATCTATCTTATCAGATAATATTATCTTCTAACATTAATTATCATTAACAAATGAATTTACATGCATCTTCTTGTGTTTTTGTTTTACAACCCTAGATTGGTGAATTATTGAGCACCACACACCCTGCCAACAAAGCCAGCTTAACTCTTTTCTGCCCTGAGGAAGGGGACTGGAAAAATTCCAACCTTGACCGACACAACCTTCAAGACTTCATTAACATTAAACTCAACTCATCTTCCATATTGCCTGAAATGGAAGGACTTTCTGAATTCACAGAGTATCTGTCAGAATCGGTAGAAGTGCCATCACCCTTTGACATTTTGGAACCTCCAACCTCAGGAGGCTTCTTGAAACTCTCCAAACCCTGCTGTTATATTTTCCCAGGGGGAAGAGGGGACTCTGCATTGTTTGCAGTGAATGGATTCAACATGCTTATCAATGGAGGATCTGAAAGAAAATCTTGCTTTTGGAAGCTTATCCGACATTTGGACAGGGTAGATTCCATTCTGCTCACTCACATCGGAGATGATAACCTGCCAGGAATCAATAGCATGCTTCAGCGAAAGATAGCTGAATTAGAAGAGGAACAGTCTCAAGGGTCTACTACCAACAGTGACTGGATGAAAAATCTGATCTCACCTGATTTAGGAGTTGTATTCCTCAATGTACCTGAGAATCTGAAGAATCTAGATCCTAACTTTAGAGTTAAAAGGAGTGTCGAAGAAGCTTGTTTTACTCTCCAGTATTTAAATAAATTGTCTATGAAACCAGAACCTCTTTTCAGAAATGTAGGAAATACCATTGACCCCATCATTTTATTTCAGAAAATGGGAGTTGGCAAACTTGAGATGTATGTGCTTAATCCTGTCAAAAGTAGCAAAGAGATGCAATACTTTATGCAACAGTGGAGTGGTACTAGCAAAGATAAAGCTGAATTTCTGCTACCAAATGGCCAAGAACTAGACATTCCATTATCATATTTCACTTCTGTCTCATCCCTGATTGTGTGGCATCCAGCTAATCCTGCAGAAAAAATAATCCGAGTTCTGTTTCCTGGAAACAGCACCCAATATAATATTCTAGAAGGACTAGAAAAACTCAAACACTTAGACTTCCTTAAACAACCAATGGTTACACAAAAAGACCTAACTGGAAACATTGCTAGTCCGGCTGTAAAACAAGCAAAGCTGAAACAACGAACAGACAGCAAGGAGAGTCTCAAGCCTGCTGCAAAGACACCACCAAGCAAGACTGTCAGAAAAGAATCTAAAGAAGAAACACCAGAGCCTGCAAAGCCTAGTCCAGCACCGGAAAAGCCTCAGAAATTAGAAAGCAAAGAAAAAGTTCCAGTTAAAAAAGAGAAACAAGCAAAACCAGAGACCAAACCTATAGTGGCAGAAAAAGATATAACAAGTAAGGAAGAGCAATTAGTGAAATCTGAAACTCCTGAGAAACAAGCTACAGATGTAAAACCGAAAGTGACAAAGGAGAAGCCAGTGAAAAAGGAAGTCAAAGCAAAACCTGAAGAAAAGAAAGAGGAAAAAGAAAAACCAAAGAAAGAAGTTTCTAAAAAAGAGGAGAAAACACCCATCAAAAAAGAGGAAAAACCCAAAAAAGAAGAGATCAAGAAAGAAGTTAGAAAAGAGGTGAAGAAGGAAGAGAAGAAGGAAACTAAGAAGGAAGTAAAGAAAGAAGCTCCACCAAAGGAAGCTAAGAAAGAAGCTAAAAAAGAAGAGAAGAAAGAAATTAAGAAGGAAGAAAAAGAAGCCAAAAAGGACATCAAAAAGGTTCCTAAAGAAACAAAGAAGACACCTGCTCCTTCAACTGAAACCAAAAAGCCAGCAGCAAAACCTAAACCACAAAAGAAGGAGGAACCTGGTAAAAAAGAAGCGGTACCTGCTGGAAAACCAAAGGACAAAGGAAAAATTAAGACTATGAAGAAGGAGGTCAAAGTCAGTGGAGCACAAGCTGCCCTTGCAGCAGTTGGAGCTGCTGCCACAACTATAGCAGCTGTAGCAGCTGCAGAAATTACAGCTAGTGGAAAAGAACTTGAGGCAGAGAGATCCCTTATGTCTTCACCAGAGGATTTAACAAAGGATTTTGAAGAATTAAAAGCTGAAGAAGTAGAAACAACAAAAGCAATAAAACCTCAGGTTGCCCTCATAGAGGATGAACTGAAACTCACTGGCAAAGAACTAAAAGAGGCCTTTGAAGTCCAAAAGGAAAAATTAGATAATGAAGGACCTGCTGAGTCCTCTGATGAAGGCATAACTACCACAGAGGCTGAGGGTGAGTGTGAACAGACACCTGAAGAATTGGAACCTGTGGAAAAACACAGGGTTGATGACAACGAAAAGTTTGAAGATGAGGGAACTGGCTTGGAAGAATCATCTGAAGCAGGAGATTATGAAGAAAAGGCAGAGACTGAAGAAGCTGAAGAACGAGGTGAAGATGAGGAACAAAAGACACCACTGGACATCACAAAACCGTACGTGGAAGAAGCAAGAAAAATGGAAGAGAGTGCAGAAGAAATAATGGCTGAAGCAGATGCTAACATTAAAGATGAAAGATATATTGAAAAGGCAGATTATGAGGCATCAGATGAACGGGCTGAGGAAGACAGGGAAGAAGCAATAGAAAAGGCAGAAACTGAAGAGACTGAAGAAGAGGAGGAAGACAAAGCAGAAGACATCAGAGATGAAGAGGAGACTGAAAAAATAGAAGCTGAAGAAGATTATGTGATGGCTGTGGTAGACAAAGCTGCAGAAGCTGGTGAAGTTGAAGCTAAATATGGCCTACTTGTACTTACACCCACAAAACGCTCAGAGCCTCCATCTCCAGCAGTTGAACCAGCCTCTTCTATCCATGATGAGACATTACCTGGTGGTTCAGAAAGTGAAGCCACTGTTTCTGATGAAGAAAATAGAGAAGATCAACCTGAGGAATTCACTGCTACTTCGGGTTATACACAGTCTACCATTGAAATATCTAGTGAACCAACTCCGATGGATGAAATGTCTACACCCCGGGATGTCATGAGTGATGAAACTAACAATGAGGAAAGCGAGTCACCTTCTCAGGAGTATGTGAACATTACCAAGTATGAGACATCACTGTACTCTCAAGAGTTTGGTAGACCTAAACTTTCTCCACTTCCAGATGCTTTTAATGGACTGTCTGAAGGATCTAAAACAGAGGCCACAGAAGGTAAAGACTATAATGCCTCAGCTTCTACCATCTCACCACCTTCTTCATTAGAAGAAGACAAATTCTGCAAATCTGCATTCCAGGATGTGTACCGGCAAAAAGAAAGTGAAATTCAAGGCACTGCCAAATTAGAAATCAAAGAAACCTGTCTAGAAGGTGTTGCTGGAAAACATAGTCCAGCCAAGAGTCCAGCTGATAGTTTGTCCCCTCCATCACCAGTTGCCAAAACACCACTGGGTGAACGTAGTGTGAACTTTTCACTCACTCCCAATGAGATCAAGGTCTTGGCAGAGCCTGTCCCCATTGCTGCATTGCCTGATGTACATCAAGAAGTTGCTGAAGAGCACTGTGCAAGCCCTGAAGATAAAACATTAGAAGTTGCATCTCCCTCACAGTCTGCTGCTGGTAGTGCTGGCCACACACCTTATTATCAGTCTCCCACTGATGAAAAATCCAGTCAGCTTCCCTCTGAAACAAGTGAAAGGTCAACAGAAGCTCCAGTTAGCTTTGAATTTGGTGAAGTCAAAGATGAGTCTGCAAAACCCAGAATAAGCCCTATGGATGAGCCTGTGCCAGATTCAGAATCTCCTATTGAAAAAGTTCTCTCACCTCTACGGAGTCCACCACTGATAGGTGCAGAGACCGCTTATGATACATTTTTGAGTGCTGATGTAAAATCCCCCACCAGAGATTATGGAAGTCCTTCTGAGGGGAAACCTGAAAAAGAAAAATCACCTGTTCAGATGAGCCCATCTTCTGAAGCCAGCTCAGTTGGCCTTTTCCAAGAAAAACAAGATGAAAAAAGCATGGAGTTTATGGTAATTAAGGAAGGCTTCAGCCTAGAAAGAAGAACAGAGGATACAGAACCCAGCAGCTCCCAGTCTTCACTGGTCTTGGATGAGCGCAAGTTGACAGGTGATCTCTCACCTACTCAAGTAGATATCAGTCAGTTTGGTTCCTTAAAAGAAGACACCAAAATGTCAATTTCTGAAGGCACTGTTTCTGACAAGTCTGCAACTCCTGTTGATGAGGTTGTGGCAGAAGATACCTATTCCCATATTGAAGGAGTAGCTTCTGTCTCTACAGCATCTGTTGCTACTAGTTCATTTCCAGAACCAACTACTGATGATGTGTCCCCTTCTTTGCATGCTGAGGTTGGATCCCCTCATTCTACAGAAGTTGACGATTCCCTTTCAGTGTCAGTTGTACAAACACCAACAACATTTCAGGAAACAGAAATGTCTCCATCTAAGGAGGAGTGCCCAAGGCCTATGTCAATTTCTCCACCAGATTTCTCACCTAAAACTGCAAAATCAAGAACCCCTGTGCATGACCACAGGTCTCCTGAACAGTCAACTATGTCAGTAGAATTTGGCCAGGAGTCCCCTGAGCAGTCATTAGCAATGGACTTCAGTAGGCAATCTCCTGAATATCCTACTGTAGGCACTAGTATACACCATATATCTGAAAATGGACCAACAGAAGTAGATTATAGCCCTTCAGATATACAGGAGCCAACTTTTGCACGGAAGATTTCCCCTGTGGAGCAGACGTCTTACTCTCAGGAGAAGGATATTTCAGAAATTATTTCAGTTTCTCAGATTGAAGCTTCATCTTCAAGTTCATCAGCTCATACACCTTCCCAGGTAACTTCACCACTGCCTGAGGAAACATTTTCAGGTGCTGTTCCGCCCAGAGATGTGTCACTTCATTCTTCTTTTACCTCAGAAAAGGTGCAGAGCCTAGGAGAAAAGCTGTCACCAAAGTCTGATCTATCTCCATTAACTCCAAGGGAATCTTCTCCTCTATACTCTCCTAGTTTTCCAGATTCACCTCCTGCAGTCACAGAAGCAGTGTCAGCTAGCCACGCATCTTCATTGTCATTGCAAGTATCCTCTGACAAAGCATTTGGTTACCAGGCTGTGACATTACAAGAATCCCTAACAAAGCACAGCCCAGAACCTTTATTCAGCCCAGAAAAAGAAGATTCAGAGAAAAGCAGCAGGTCACCAGAGGAACTTAGCTATTCTTATGAGGCCACAGAGAAAACTACTAGGTCACCAGAGGATATTAGCTACTCCTATGAGGCAGTTGAAAAATCTACTAGATCACCAGGGGCCACAGATTATTCCTATGAGACAACAGGGAAAACTACTAGGTCACCTGAGGCCACAGATTATTCCTATGAGATGACAGGGAAAGCTACCGGGTCACCAGGGGCCACAGATTACTCCTATGAGATGACAGGAAAAACCACCAGATCACCAGGGGGCACAGATTACTCCTACGAGATGATGGGAAAAACCACCAGGTCACCTGGGGACACAGATTATTCCTATGAGGCAACAGGGAAAACTACCAGATCACCCGAGGCCACAGATTATTCCTATGAGATAATTGGGAGAACCACCAAATCACTTGATGTCACAGATTATTCTTATGAGAGAATTGGGAAAGCTACCAGATCACTTGATGCTATGGATTATTCATATGAGGCAACAGGGAAAACCACTAAGTCACCAGAAGCCATGAGCTACTGCTATGAGACAACTGGGAGAACCACGAGGTCACCGGAGGCCATGGCTTACTCCTATGGGACAACTGGGAAATCCACCAGCTCACCTGAAGCCACGGATTATTCATTTGAGACAACTGAGAAAGCCACCAGGTCACCTGAAGCTACTAGCTATTCCTATGAAGCGAGCGCACATTTTACTCCAGGAAAATTGTTAGCAGAATCCCGTCAAGATGTTGATTTATGCCTTGTGTCGTCCTGCGAATATAAGCATCCTAAAACTGAACTTTCACCTTCATTTATCAACCCTAATCCCCTTGAGTGGTTTGCAAGTGAAGAGCAGTCTCAAGATCAAGAAAAGCCGTTAACTCAATCTGGGGGAGCCCAGCCACCCTCTGGGGGAAAACAGCAAGGGCGGCAGTGCGATGAAACCCCTCCCACTTCAGTGAGCGAGTCTGCCCCATCTCAGACTGATTCGGATGTTCCCCCCGAGACTGAGGAATGCCCTTCCATCACTGCAGATGCTAACATTGACTCAGAAGATGAGTCGGAAACCATTCCAACGGACAAGACAATTACGTACAAACACATTGACCCACCACCTGTCCCAATGCAGGATCGTAGCCCTTCCCCTAGGCACCCTGATGTCTCCATGGTTGATCCGGAGGCTTTGCCTGTTGATCAGAATTTGGGTAAACCTTTGAAGAAGGATCTCAAAGAAAAGACAAAAACAAAAAAACAGGGTACTAAGACCAAGTCATCTTCTCCTGTTAAAAAAAGTGATGGTAAATCAAAACAAGTGGCTTCACCAAAGCCAGCTGTGAAAGAATCTTTAGAAAAAAATTCCAAAACAGCTTCTCCAAAAAAGAAGGAATCTGTGGAGAAGGCAACCAAAAATATCTCTAATCCAGAAGTAAAGTCCCGAGTGGAAGAGAAAGATAAGGACACCAAGAATGCGGCAAATACAACAGCATCCAAGTCAGCAAAGACTGCAACCACAGGTAAAAGCAGATAGTAGCTTACTAGTGTAAAGATTTTCCTAGCTGTTGCAGTGAAGTTAGGTTGCCTTTATATCAGTTGATAATGTGGTTTGCACCAAACCCCTAAAAAAAATTCCATGTTTTAGGTGCAAATCCAGGGTGTAAAGGAAACATTTAAATGAACGAAATTCGCTGAATTAACTCATGTAACCTGAGAAATCTGATGTGTCAGTTTGCTTAGATGTAAAGAATTAGAGTGAGTACATCAAATATAAAGAGCTTAATACCAGCTGTCTAAATTGTTAACCAACTAATAGAATTAAAAGTACTACTCTTGTAGGTGAAGTGAAATCAGTAGTGAAGTGACCCACTTCTTCATCGTCAGAATAATGTAGGCACAATGCTCTTAACATAAACTAATGCAATTTAATTTTGTGAGAGGCAAAGGCGCTGTAGGACACTACATGCTTTTATTATTTTGCTGGATTGTTTTTAAAAAGAGTATTTTAAAAAATGATAACAGTAGTAAGAGCACTTTCATTGAGCTAAGCATGTATATCATGTAATCCAGTTGAAGTCTTATGTCATCAGTGATGACTAAACATGTGGAAAGTTAATGTCATTTTGAATGACTGGTGTCTTCTCAGCAGTGATAAAATATGGATTAGATTATTGAAGAAGGCATTGTGCTGATACGTTGTTTCCAGTAGATCTTGTTACAGAGAGTTTTGAGGATACTTAGATTTTGCTGTTGTCATCAGGACTGACGTTTTATTGAAAGTTTTTCACTAGCAGTAGGTCAGGGGTTCGATACAAGCCAACCAGCATTCAGCTGTCCATAGTTTTCCCATTTTAAGTAGTCCACTATTCCTTTCTTACACCATTGTTTGCAAGTCTCTGCTAGTAGATGCTTTTCAAAGCAGCAGTACAGTTCCTCATGCTGTACATTTCTCCAGCACTTTAGCTCTATATTGGATTCTTCTTCCTTGAAGCATGCTTCTCAGGCATATGCTAGAGCTTAAGAGAAGGCTCTATTTGATACTGACAGTCAGGTGTAAAATGTAATGTCCAGTATTTTATCCACTGTTTGTATCCACAATTCAAGAATACATATCAGAGATTTTTTTTGTGATAAAAGATGATAAAAGATTTTGTAACATACCCAATAGTTAAAAATGCTTTAATTCAGGAAATCTTATCATATTATGATGCTTATTTGGCATATTGCCCTCTCATGATTATTGGATCATGCTAGACAGTTGTAATAGACTTTTCTGGCCTTTCAGTATGTGACCCTAAATAAAGTGTACAGGTCAGATAATTTAGTTTACCAAACTTCATCCTCTACAACATCTTGAGGAGGCTAATAACACATAAATGGTCATCATCTGAATACAATTACTGATTGAACTCTGACTGCCAGTTCACACTGTGATCCAGTGTGTGGCAATAGCAGCTTTTTTTGTAAGTATGTGTTTAAAATTTGACTTTCCTTTTGGCTGAAGCTCTTCTTAGCTTCTACACTATGTATTGCAGCTTCTCCCAACTTTTTGTGATAAGAGGCCAGTTTGTGTATATAAATAAAGATGGCTTCAAATCTGCATGGCTCCCTGTGCGACCCTAGGTTTCATAATCATGCAGATCTGAGACTTTTGAAAAGCTGTGCTTCTTAACTTAGAAGTTAATACTGCCATTTATTAAATGGTAATTCAGTAATCACAGACTTGTGTAGTAATTGTTGGATAATAGTAGCGTATTACTGGGAATCTGGTTCAGTCAATTGTTGGTTATGCAGCAGTGAGTTTTTATGGTATTTTATAGTTAGTTACATGTATTCAGCTTTCTTCCTCCCAGTACAATCATTATTGGGTTACAACAAAGCTGGAACACGTCATTAAATGTAGGAGGGTAATGTCATAAATGTTTCAGAAGACACAACTGTAGCTATATAACACTTAACCAACAGTAGCTATTTTAAAGAATATCACCTCAGGGATTGTAATGATCCTTAATAAATGCATGTTTTTAACCAGCCTGGGATGTATTCTTTTGTTGTTTTTTTCCGAAGGACCTGGGACTAATAAGTCAGCAAAATCTATGGCAGTGCCCCCAGGACCTCCAGTGTATTTGGATCTGGTGTACATTCCCAACCACAGCAATAGCAAGAATGTCGACGTTGAGTTTTTCAAGAGGGTGCGGTCATCCTACTACGTGGTGAGCGGGAATGATGCTGCAGCTGAGGAGCCAAGCAGGGCAGTTCTGGACTCCCTGCTGGAGGGCAAGGCCCAATGGGAGAGCAACATGCAGGTAGGCTCTTTGCTAGTATTTCTGCCTAGAAATTAAAACTTCTCTGAGATGCACCTATGGGAAGCCAGAGCACCTGTGGAGTGGACAGTGGCTGCTCTGGACGCAGGGTTACCAGCCAGGGCACCTCGTTTCACCCATGGTGTGAGAGGACACCCACCTGAATGAAGAACAGAGCTGCACTGTATTCAGATGCTCTCCCATTCCTAGCCCTTCTGACCTGACCCGGGAGAATAAAACAATTGGAAACTCCTGGTTTACAGGGCCATTTGGCTGTTTCATGTTGTTACTGTACCATGTGTGATCTAAGTTTGGAAACCTTGCAGTTTGCACATAAGAAAGAAAAGTGAATGTTCCGTGGTTTGTACAGCAGCCATGTACACTTGGACATTTCTTGTGCCTTTCCAACATGATAAATAAATTAAAAAAATATTTGGCCATAATCTTAAGGGCTATCAGTGTAGACTACATTTTGCTCCTTCTCCGGAAAGCTGCATCTCAGCACCTTAAGAACTAATGTTTTAAGTCAATAAACTGCTTCTTTATAGTCATTTTATCTTATCTACATATTTATTTATTTCCTTTATACATCCATCTGTCTTACTATTTACTGAATAAAGATCCACTTTTTCCAAGAGGGAATCGTATTTGTTGATTGGGACTTTTAACAAAGACAATTTTCTTATCAGTTTTTTTCTGTTGCCCATGCCTGAGGAGCTTTCCTTCTTTGTGTTGCAGGTGACCTTAATCCCAACCCATGACTCAGAAGTGATGAGAGAATGGTACCAAGAGACCCATGAGAAACAGCAGGACCTCAACATCATGGTTTTGGCAAGCAGCAGCACGGTTGTTATGCAAGATGAATCTTTTCCCGCATGCAAGATTGAACTGTAAGAACAAGACCATGCACCACAACATTAAACTTTGTTTCCAGAAATTCTTCAGTTTGAAAACACCTTTTCTAAAAATTCAACCCATCTATTTCAACTGCTGAACTATATACCTGCCAAATGCTATACTGTGTCACGGTGATGCAAGTCACTAATATTTTTCAGTCTTTGCTGATTGCTAAGGGAAGTAACAGTATTCCTATAGTAGGGTTCAAATTACTGCGAAAATACAGATCCAGTTTCATCTCCGCTGAACGTTTGGAAACCATGCACTAGCAACCCCAACTGACTTCTGCTAGGTAGAGGCATTTGCCCTCTAAAGAAACACAAAGAGAGAGAAAGAGAGAGAGGGGTAGGAGGAGAAAGTAATAAATAATTAGATCTGCATTAGTCTCATGGCAATAGATGTATCGCTTACTGCAGTCTGCTTATGCTCTCATATGAAAAGAAAGTTTTAAATTTGTATCAATCTGAGCTATCGTAAAGGGGGTCCTTACTTTTCAGAGTTAAGTCAGCTGGAAAATACGAAGAAACAGAATGTGGCTAGGAAGGGAAATAAAACCTAAACTCTCATTAGCAATTTCACACTTTAATTTGAACTCTGCATACTTGACATACCATAACAATCATAGGCCAAATATGCACGTCGTCTGAACCCCATCCAGAACTCTAAAACCTTCCTTTCAACATGCAGAATTGTTGGTCTAAGGCATGCTCCCAGTGAAAGTCCACTTACTCCACTCAGAATTGACCAGTCCACATGCTTAAACACCCACGTCAACTGTTGATTGACTGAAGCAAAATACCAAAGCGGTTGGGAGTACATACAGTAGATAATTTGCCTTAGAAAGTGACTTGAATGTACAAAGAAACTCAATGCACTTATTTTTTACTGTTGAGACAGCAGATTCATAAAACACCTGTGTAGGATCATAGTTACACCAGTAAAGAAGTGTGAGTGCGCATGTGTGGTACTAGAAACCTATCTGACTGGTCAAACGGTTTGGTGCTATGAATTATGTATGTTAGTCATGTGAACACTTCATTGATGCACCTGGACAGCTCAACAAGGCAAGACGAGCATTTTTTTTGAAAGCTTCTTTTGTACTGTGGAAGCAAGATTGAAGTGGTGTCCAGTATCAGAGTTGCAAAACTTAGTGAAATTTTCAGAATGATAAAAAGGTTACCTGCAAATCTGTACAATATTCAACCTTCCTTTGTCTTACCTTATTTTATTTGTTTAATTTAAGAGTGAATATGGGAACAAATGTACAGAAACCTTTTTTTAGCAATGCGTGAACTTTTAATAGATGAATTTTTAACAAAAGTTTTCATTTACAGGAATGCAAAGAAAAATTTTTCAGGTGAAGGCAATTTTTTTTAGTAGTTTTGTAAGATAAATGAATAATGTTGTTTAAGGTTCTAGTGAGAATGGATATTGAGGTAAAATTTATTGAAAATAGTCAAATGCCAA
>VXAL01014956.1:145899-181985 GCA_013399475.1 Chauna torquata | reverse complement strand
CCATTTCCCATTTTTTTTAATTCAGAAAGCATTAAGCATTCTACTATATAAAACAACATATCATTAATGGTCTTTAACTGAACGAGATAGGCAATGTGTATTAGCACCAGTTCATGAATTCAAATCTAGTCTATAATGTAATTTACAAACCAAGCTATGGGTCAGCTACCAGATACATTTTCCTTCTTTTTTCACAGTTGCTTTAAAAAGTGACAGAGCATTTAATTGGGTTTGTCTATTATTTGACATTTGAAATTCATTTTAGTAACACATAAAACTTTTATTACAAGGCAAAGCCACAACAAACCTAATTCTTTGTTTATAATTACATGCCTATGGAAGATATTTCATAGCTTATGTAAAAAATGTTCGTATTACATTGAACACTAAAAAGAATGGACTCAGAACGAAGGAGAGGCAAACTTTGTTTATTCAAGCACAGATGAATTATGGATCCTAAACAAACTCATTGATGGCTTCCAGCTCAATTTTTCAGACTCTCGGCATTGTGTATCTTTCCTGCTCCTGCTGTCCTAAAGAATTAGTATGATGTTGATTCTGACTATTTGTTTTTCCAGTTTATTTCTTGGGAGTAAGTTTCAGAAAGAAAAAATTAAGCCTAGCCTTACTTTTGTCTTCCCTTCCAAAGTGCTAAACGTTAACAAATAATTGTAATGACAATCCCTCTCCCCATCTCTTTTAGTACTAAAACTGCTCTATAAGATCACAACTGGTACTCTAGACTACACATTAAAGCATACACATAGACCAAACAGTCAAATAAAACAGTTAATAAAGCTGGTCTTGACAGCCCTCACCTACAGATGCCTCAAGAAGGCATAAGGTGCACTCAAAACCTTGGTGCATGAAGTAAAATGAGGCAACCACACCAGCTGTCTGTGGCTGCAGATCAGTCTGTGTGCCAAATGCTCATTTACAAATGTAATCAGAAGGAAACCGCCGAGTGGTTCCTGACACTGCCAAAGGAGAAATCAGCCAGGACACCAGAAATTGCCCTGAACAACAGATCCGTTCTTCCTAGGTTCACTTAATAACACTGATGCCATGCTTTACTACATCCTGTTAGTTGGCACACAATATGAGTAAATTACTCCTTTGGTTTCCTAATGTAAGGGGTAAACTGGATCTTTTGACTAATTGCACTTATAACACATCTTCCTAATTGGTATTTTTCCATCCATTGATGCCAACAGTGTGTGCACAAATGCAAGCACTGCAACTCCAGAAAGAACATTTCATACCACTTCAGTAAAAGCAATTTCTCATGCAAAAGTACCATCTATCAAATGACAATGACAACACAACTTATTTACTATTTATATAGTTAAAATAAAATTACTTTTTAAAAATTGAATGAAGATATATACATAACATCTTGCTAAAACATGTTGAAATGCCTTCTAATCTCAAATGACCCATGGGAGCTGTAACTAGAAACACTAGCATTTCTTAGCCCTTCGAGACTAGCAAAATGTGTCTTACGCTTCAGTGTTTCCATTCTGTTGATGACCGATCAGGATAAAACTAAAGCAGCTAAGCCAGAAAATGAAGGCTACATATTTCATCTTGATATACCATAGCCTGCTGTTAATGGAGGAATTTGTATAGAATGTCATTCATTTCTAGACCATTTTATTACCCACAGTTTTGTTTCCAAATAAAGAATTTTATTTGATTAACATTTTGTACAAAGAAATGAAAGAATCTAATAGCAAGTTTTAAGAACTTATAGGATTTCAAAGACTTTGAATATAAACTCAGTATGCCCAGCTTAGGTCATACCACCACAATGGATCAGAGGAGTGAAGGAGAAATAATCATGAAGAAAGTTGCCCATGTATAGTGAGCAGACTGTGAAAGCATAATACAAGGCACACTTTTCACTACAATGTACCCTGTCAGTCAGTTCAATACTTAAATTTGTAGTAATACATAAATACTTCATCTCACATCTATATTTGCTATTACGAAACTTATGGTAAGTATTGACATGTACTGATATACACATAAATACAGGAATACACTTAGTACCTTAACTTACAAGAGCATTAATGAGAGCTTTCCAGAAGACAGGAAGGTGATAGTGAATACCTGTGCCTCTGTTCATAGTTTTGCATAATGGACTACATATGTAGCAATCCCTTTTACTTTCCCTTGCCTCTAGGCATTGCAAGGCAAGAAGGAATTCTAGAAGTGTCCCTCAACATTAGTAGGTTGCTTTCCTTCCTGTACTGACACCAGTTGTGATTTCTATGACTTCCAAGTGGTAAAATAAAAGCTCTGCTCCTTGTGTAGGCAGAACAAAAATATCCTCCAGGCATCTAACCTCAGTCATGCCTGCAGCGATCATACAAGAGAATAACTCGAATTTGTACACCTATACGTAACCGACCAAAGTTGAGCCTAAACATAACAACACCCACGGTTGGGAAAAAAAAAAAAAAAAGAATCTTATTGATACCGAAAAAAAGGAGATAATCTTTTACAAAAATTGTTATGGAAGGGTTTCTGCACACTGTAAGAGTTTGGCAGAAGAAACAGATTTCATGTAATGAAAATCTTACAAAGCATCTCAGTGTTCTCATCAACTAAAGACTGTTTTCTTTGCACCCTGGTATTCTGCTGTCCCCACACATACTGATCTGCCATTGACACCGAGAGGGGACATGCAGAGAGAGCAGAATGACAGAACTGAGATCTGCATTGTGAACCTGAGAGAAGCATTTTGACCTTTCATGAAAACAGAGTGAAGTTTGATTGAAAACTATTGATTCATAGTGCACAGATACAAAAACGCGAGGGCCTAAAGGGACTAGTGGATTGTCTGATCTGGCTTCCTGCACAACAGAGGCTATAGAATTTCCTGCAATACCCTCATCAAGCCTAATCGTTTGTGAAGCATGTCTTCCAGAAAGACATCCCATTGTGTCCCAAAAATACCAAAAGATCAAGAACTCACCACTTCCTGTGGCTGTTTGTGCCAGTGGTTGATTTTCCTCACTACTGAAATGTTTTGCTTTATCTATTATTTGCTTAGTTTAAACTTCCCCAGATTCCTATTACATTTTCTGCAGCAGACTAATGATTCATCTGGTATACAGTAATTTCTCTCTGGGGGAGGAGGAATACTTACCCTTGCAATTAGTTACTACTTAATTTTCTTTTTGATACAAATGAATCCATTAAAAAAGAAACCAAAAGACAATGTTTACTCCGATTTGCATATTTAAGCCTAGGAACATGTTAGAGGTGTTTTGTTTTGTTTTTTCCCCCCCAAAGAAACATTAAACTCTTTCTCACCACTGTGAACATTTTCCTTATGTTTTTTCAGGGCATCCTTACTCTTGAACCTCTTCCCGCAGCCATCTGCCTTGCATATGAATCTGGCATCCCCTCTGCATGCCTCCTTGTGCTGTTCATAACTATACGGGATAACCGGCAAAGAAAAACAACACATGAAGCAGTAGCTGCAGAAACCAGGCACATAGAAAGTACTCTGAGCTTAACACATGCTGCACTGCAGAGTTCCAAGGCCATCTCATGCATTACTTACAGCAAATAAGAATGAAAGCATTTGACTTCTTTCACTGTTAGGATTCACATACACTAACAAGCTTGAAAGCTAACATGCAAAGGGAGGCCAGCAATGATATGACAGCAGTCCAGTAACTTGGACACAAAACCTCAATTCTGAGCTGAAGGAAGTATTGCAAACAGAGCACTGAAAACTTCTTGAAGAGTCTCCTGGGTTGATATTCTCTGTGCACTGAAGTACACTAAAGAAAAACAAAAATAAATAAAAAAAAATAAGGGGAATGTTCTACAACTTACACAGCATTGCAGTAGCTAGAAACATAGATCAAACTACAAACACTTAAGTATGTGAGTAATCTAACTAACATGTGGGGTCTCCTGGAATTCAGTGGGACTAATCAGACGCATAAACAGTAAGAGTTAGGGTCATACTGCTGTTTTACTTTGCGTGACGTAAAGATTTACTTAAGCAGCTATATATACACAACACAAATCCAACTCCCACTACAGACAAGAAAGAACAAGTCTATGTTCAATAGAAAATATTTAATTACCTCCACCAAATATTTCTCTGTTATATAATTTACTTCCATGAAAGAACAGAGCTCATAAAGACCTGTCAGTTTAAAGAACGTTAACATTATTCAGACATATGAAACATCAATTTATTACCAGAGCAGTCTTAATCGCATTCTATGTAATATGAGTCTCTCTCTGACATGAAAGAGTAAGATTAAATATACCATCTATAATTACATACTTCAGCATCCAGTGTACTACCTACAACAAAAAGCAATATATCTATTTAGTTGCAAGCAAAAAATATAAATAAATAAAATAAAAAAAGATTAGATTTTTGCACAAAAGTATAATGCAAGGCATATGACTTTAGTGACAGAACTGCGTATTTACACTACCCAAAGACAGAGTAAAAAGATGCGCTCTTAAATCTCCTATCTTCCATGTTTCAATTTGTTCTTTTCACCATCCAAATATTTAATTAAACCAACATAAAACATTGTTTTTTCTTTCTTTGTCCATCTAGATATCATTTACTTTTTCTAAATCTTACTCTAATTCTGTAATGACACATCCAGTTAAAAACTTGAATCTCCTAAACTACTAAAGAGTCCACTGATGGAGACCAAGGGTTTCGCACCAACCAGTAGCTTTAATCTGGCCTACAATACATGATTTTAGAAGATTAAAAATTAGTGACTTTTTAAAATTCAAATTGAAGAAATACAAATACAAGAAATTAACATGAAAAGGGTGGCGATACAAATATATAAGCAAAAAATTAATGCCCAAATTGTGATTAAGCCAAGAGAAATAAATGATTGAATGAAGTGATCCCTGAAAAATACTTCTTTCTACTCACTGTCTTTGGAGAGCTTGTTTAACAGGGAATTTCTTTCCACAGTTTCGGCACTTAAATTCCTTTTCCTCACTGGGTTTTTGGTGCAATGTCTGAAGATGTTCAGCTAGAATCTCCTGGCTTGCAAAACTGGATTCACAGTTTGGGCATGGATGGTCCTCTTTACATGCGAGGGGATCTGCATGATTGGAGGAGAAAACAGTAAAGCAATAGTTCCCTCGAGAAATATTTTGGTTACATTAAGAGATACTCTGCCAAAAACAGGTTATGCATCATGAAATGGCATCATGAAATTCACAAGAGATATTGTCTCTCAATGGATTATACACACAAAATGCCAGCAGATAAAGGATAGATACTTTGAGCAAACTGTGCTCTTTCCTGCTTAAGGTATCTGACAATGATAAAGATTTTACCCACAGGTATGCCTGTGCAATCTTATTCCTTTCAACAGAGTTTTAAAGACTTCTTCATATCACACAATAAAGATCTAACACCAGTTGATTCTCCTGCTGTTATGCAGGCTCTGCAATGCTAGCAGGAGTAGAGACTAGCATCCCTGTAGACTGCTTAGATACAATGGAGACATACTTCTCTGAGTTAGTGATTCCAAATTCACTATGAACAGGGATGTGAGATAGAAATCTATTATAAGCAAATACTGTTTAAAGCAAAGAGAACGACTTCAGATAAACTACCTTTCTCTTCCAGGTAACTGTCCTATGTCCTCTCTCACAAGCGTGGGAAAAATAATTTTTGCGAGCAAATACAGAATACAAACCAATATAGTTCGGAATGAACACTATCACTTCTAAGCTTGGCATCGAGGTTCCAAGTGAGACTAATCCAAAACATTAATAAGACAAGTTTGCAATTAGTACAATATTATTGTGCTAATTGCAAAATTTGTCTCAAGACACAAAGCAATCTGTGAAACTGACATAAGAAATAATTATTCTGCATTAGTTCTATGTCAAGAGGAGAACTTACATAATTTAATACATCTTAGGTAATGCTCCAGCTGCAAGAGGACCAAACTAATCAGTGAAGGACAACAGTGCCCACTCTGGTTTCATGATATGACACTGTGGCTTGATGCAGTGGGCAACCAATCTACCCATCCTTCCTCTAACAAGCAAGTTCAGGGTCACCATATCCCATTAACTTCTTGGTAATTTGAATTAGCCTGCCTTTACCCCTCTCTGTCACAGAAGCCACTCTACTTCAAGTCCCCAAACTAGATTATCTGCTACAGATTTACATTACCTAGCAAGTTTTTCTTCTCCCAAAAGGAAGATGCCTAGTTAACTGAAAGCAGATTATAGCAAATCAGCTATGTAAAAACTTCACTCATTTCCACTACCTTTACTTCTTGAACCAGTCTTTCTTACAGGAATACTTAGAGTTACAGCCTTGCATATTTTTGAAACCATCTTGTCTCCTTTCTTGCATACAAATACTAACTGCATTACTATGCTCAATATCTATTATCCAGGGCTTGTCAGATTTTTAATCTTATTAGTCAACCTGCAGTCTTATACTTCAATTGTCTCACTATTTTGGCACAGATTTTCTGGATTTCTGCATCCCTGTGTACATGAGACTGAATTTTACTGCCATCTCAGTAGTGGTGGCAGGTACACCACTATTTCTCCTTCCAAACAGACAGTCTGTCTTGAGTGGCTTACAATCAGCATTACTGAAAATGGATATAAAGTATTAAGTTAGGTGCGAGTTAGGCTGTTAGTGGAAGCTGGTCACCTGGATAGTCTCTATTATCCGTAAATATGCTGAGAATTCACCAGGCACATCAGGTCACCTACCCCTTCTTAGACATCTTACCTTAGCATTGGCTGAACTGCTTTATGAAAAGGTTTATTTCTCTCAATTTATGATAGAGGGAACCTACCCCTTTTGCTTAGATCATAAACCTACCTTCCATAAGGCTATAGTCAAGTGAGATGAACTCCTCTAGTTCAAAAAATTAATCATAATTTGTCATGAAATCTAGGTTCACTCTTTCACTCTCTCAGTACCTCAGAGGACTGACTTTCCCATATTAGGCAAAGAGAAGAACCCCAACCCAAACCAAAATAAGACAAAAATCATACAAGAGTTCAGAATAAACCTGGGGAGCCTTCCATTGAAGTGTGTTCAGTTAGTGACTTCCTTCTTCCTTGCTACTTCAGGGGGATGAATGGATTGAGAGCTGCCATGCGGAGAGGACATGGGAATACTGGTGGATGAAAAATTGTACATGAGCTGGCAGCACACACTTACAGCCCAGAAAGTCAACTGTATCCTGGGCTGCATCAAAAGAAGTGTGGCCAGCAAGTAGAGGGAGGCAATTCTCCCCCTTTACTCCGTGTTTGTGAGAGCCCACCTGGAGTACTGCAGTCAGCTCTGGGGCCCCCAGCGCAAGAAAGAGGTGGACCTGGTCAAGTAGGTCCAGAGGAAGGCCACAAAAATGATCAGAGGGCTGGAGCACCTCTCCTATGAAAAAAGGCTGAGAGAGCTGGGGCTGTTCAGCCTGGAGCAGAGAAGGCTCTGGGGAGACCTCACTGTGGCCTTTCAGTTCTTAAAGGACGCTTATAAGAAACACAGAGAGAGACTTTTTACAAGGACATGTAAGTCATAAGACAAGTGGTAATGGTTTTAAACCAAAATAGGGGAGATTTAGATTAAATATGAGAAATTCTTCACTATTGGGGTGGTGAGGCACTGGAACAGGTTGCCAAGAGAAGCTGTGGATGCCCCATTCCTGGAAGCGTTCAAGGTCAGGCTGGATGGGGCTTTGGGCAACTTCATCTAGTGAAAGATGTCCCTGCCCATGGCAGGGAGGTTGGACTAGATGATCTTTAAAGGTCCTTTCCAACCCAAACCATTCAATGATCCTATGATTCTACTTTTAAGCACTCAGGTTATACTATTTTTCACATATTGCTCACCTGCAATTTTTTCACCAGCTGGTTGCACTTCTTTATTGTTGCCACTGTCTTCATCTTCCTGGATAACAGTTACCTCCTCCTCCTCCTCCTCTTCCATGTCACTGTCCAAGTAACCAATCAGAAGTTCTGTGTCTGTTTCAATATCATCCACGGCCAGATAGAAAATATTTTCCCCTTCCTGTTTCAAACCATAAGTAGAAGCAATGAATAATTATGTCAGAAGAAGTAAAAATTTAAAGACAAGTCTAGGACCTTGATACTAGCCTTGAACTATGGCAGGGCTAGCTCCATTCCCCAGGGGGCACAAAGCTGGAAAAGCCCTTCTAAGATTTCTTTCCCAGTATGCCTTTGTATTTTGGAAATACAAATTCCCATCTCACCTAGGAGGCTTTTCCAACTTGCATTGTAGCCTAGACCAAGGTAAAGGTGGTGCTAAAGTTCTCTTCTCTTACCACACTCTGCCTGACAAGAACTTCAGAGTGTGAAAATGAAACATTCAATTATTAGAAAACAATGAAATCTAAATAACCAATAAGCTTTAGCTCTGTCCTCTACTGGCTGCATTAGTTATAATCCAGCTTTCAGTAGCATGTTTACATACCGGTTTTCAGTGTTTTTTGGAAGATTCCCAGCCCTCTTCAGGAACAGACTTTCAACCCTGGTCAGTTATCCTCACTATCAAGTTAACAGGCACATCTATTAAAAGCACTTTAAACCATTTGATCAAAACCCTCTGCTAGTTTAAATCAGAGAAGGCCAAGGATTCAGCCCAAATTCTGCATAAGAGGACAAGCTGCACAATAATAAGGTCCAAAATCTTCTCCACGATGAATACACAAGCTTCCAAATAGAGACATAAGCTAACAACTTTGGTCTTTGATAGTGTTTAATTAAAGTTACCAAAGCAGGTTGGGGTGGAAGCTGTAACAAAAACAGCTGTCTCCTAAGCTGATATATGGACCTGCTTTTTTTGCCGTATGTGAACCAACTGCTTTGGGTGATACCCAAAGCACCAAAAGGAGACTCATGTTTACGCAATGAAGACTTCCAAGTAGTATCATAAATCTTAAAGCTTATCTGATTTACATCCAGGAAAGTTAATTGAAGCTTCTTTACAGTACATCTAGCCGTATATTTTGTAACAAGCTCCATAGCACAAGATAATGATTTTTAATTTTTGTAATATACTAAGATTAATTTAAACTTTCAACAGGGATTTAGTATTCCTCTTCTTTAGAAGGTCTGTTATGTATTACAGAAGTTACTGTCACACAACAGTGAAACCTATTTAATTTAATAGACTTGTAGCTGCTGCTGCCTTCAAGGACGCACCACTTTTTACTCCTAATCTCACCAACAGCATTTGAAAACAAAACTAATTATGCATTTTTTCAAGACAGATTGTGCAGCCCAGATATCTATCAGCATGCCACCCTAACTTTTGTGTACATCTAGGAGTTGTTGTTTTTCATATGCCTCTGTCAAGAGTTACAGAGTACTTTAATCTACTGAAGTCTAAACTCAAATCATCTCCTGCAACCCTGATGTGAGGAAAGGTAAAAGACCTTTCTACACTCAGTCTCCACTTAGACAAGATAAAACCACTGAGGTAAACCTCCAATACATCAGGGGTTCAGGACAACCGTTTTAAAAAGCAAGACAACCTTATAAATGCATGCAGAAGCCCATATCTGTTACTGGCTTGCCAAAAAATAAAATATATATATTGTTTTTAAAGGTATGTGTCCCAAGTAAAAGCAGAACCCCAAACTTACTAATTAAAGAACCAAATAGTGCACCTTTCAATTAGATCATACATAACAAATCTTATACTACACAGTAAATCTCGGAGTAGAACTGTTTCTTGTTAACCCAGACCAAGTGCAAGAATCCCCAAAACCAAGCTCTTATC
This sequence comes from Chauna torquata, assembly GCA_013399475.1. Taxonomy (NCBI): domain Eukaryota; kingdom Metazoa; phylum Chordata; class Aves; order Anseriformes; family Anhimidae; genus Chauna; species Chauna torquata. Next base: position 172,192 of record VXAL01014956.1, on the reverse strand, counting down.
AGTACTGCTGCATCCTTGCCTTCTCTGCACTTCCCCAGTGTGCATCTGGGATGTATTCTATACCTATCCGTGTCAAAAGGTATCTTTCTGGTTCTGTCCCATTTGTATACTTTTGGTCAGCACAGAAAAAAAAAGCTGAAGTACTGCTAAGGACTCTCAATGCTTGAGTGATCTTGGCTGCATTCACACTGAAAAGAAACTAGCTTTGGTACCGATCCAACCTAAAACACAGCTCAAGCTCATTCCTCCTCCAAGCCTAATTTGTTTGGGTTTTCCAGCTATGCTAATCATCGGGTTTTTGGGGTGCTAATTAATACAGATATACCCCCCCATAGTAGCTCCTCAGGCTGCTGAGGGAGTTCTCCAGCAATCACAAACAAAAGAACTGAAATCTCTCCCACCACGCCACCAGCACCTGCATGACGCGCACTTATCTACATGCACACAAACACAGTGAAAGTAGCAAAAAATCTTTCAAATAATTTTAATAACCCTCCCATTTACCAAGAACATCTGCGCTTTGTAATAGAGGAGGCTGGCAGGGAACATGGGCCAATGAGCACTGACAGCCCATCATACTGTTTCATCCAAAAAGTACAAGACAAATACATGATCACTCATGAAAGCTGAAAACACAGGAGGAGGAGGAAGCAGGTAGTCTTGTGTTACCTGAGGGAGAATGGGGCTCTTCCATGCTCCAGGGCTTGATCAGCTGGCTCCAACCCAACCTTCACTATCCTTACCAAGTTCCCTTGTGTGCCCACAACCACTGCTCTTAAAGCAGTCTTAACTGGCTTCCCTCCACACCCAATTTCCTGGCAGCAAGGAACAGCCTATTTGTTCTGCCAGTTCTCCTTTGGTAGCTCTCCAAACAAGCACACTCCCTTTTCCTTGATCTTTGCCTGCAGCTCCAAGGTTTCATGCTTGCCAGAGTACAACTAGGCAAGGTCTATGAGTGGCAGAAACTCCAAGCCAGGAAATGTGTGGAGGTGATTTCTTGGGGAGGGTGGCAGGGGAAGGCAAAGCCACAAGTTCAGACATAGGAAAGGTCAAAAAGGGCATGTGGTGCCAGGAAAGACACAATCAGAATAATAATACATTCCCAGGAGCAGGAGTGGATCAGGTACCACTGTGAGTGCATGGATGAAGCAAGACAACCTTCCAGGGGTGCTGCTAGGCACCAAGGTGCTGCCCCTCTCAAGCAAGGAAGGAGAAATGAATGACAAAAAGACCATGGGAAGCTTTTCTGTCTTCACGCTAGTTCGTATATTGGCAAACTTTAATTAAAGCACATATCCCTGCCCCTCTCAGTCTACTCCTGAGTAAGTAGCATCTTCCTGGCTCTAACCATCCAGGAACCTGATGAATCCCAGATGGAATTCTCTCTTCAAAAAAATTTCACACACACAGGTAACAGAAACATTCAGCCGAGGGGCCCAGACAAAATCTAATCCAAAGTATAACACCTGAACCAAATACAAAGGAGACACAGGAGCCTCAGCTTCATCTACTGATTTGTCCCTGTGTTGTTCTATTACTTGTTAAGGCAGACAATCTTTGAGACATGCAGGAGATTAAACACAAAACTAGGTTAAATTGGTATGGTAATTTCTGCATTTCACCTGCATTCTTATGCCATGCTGCAGTTTTTAGTGACAGCTTCTGCGTAAGGTTAGAATATCCTTCCAGCCAAACATTCTGTATTATGATAGATTTTTTTTCTTCTTTATTCTTTGCTTACAGTTATTGTCTTGCATTGAATTAGACGCCATTGCTTTTAGTCTTCCATCTGCAGAAGAATGTTTTTACTACAGTAGTGATACTACATACCACAATCTTGCGGTTGAACTTCTCAGGAATTTGAATGTCTACAATAGTAACAAATGACAAATGAATAATGTTTTTTTTCCCCGACAAAAAGGGCTCCTCCCACTCTTCACTGTACATTTCAATTCAATACATATTTCCCAATCTTCCAGCTTAAAAACAAAGTATTTTTTATTTCTCTGATTTTTATTTTAACTCCATGTTCCATCCTTCTCCCAGCTAGTGAAAAAGAGAAGGAAAAAAAAAAAAAAACAATTAAAACAAAAATCTGTGGAACTTGGCTTTGGATCCTAACCTTGAAGCCAAACGTTACTTACTGAAGCTTTGGTTTTTAGCTTACTAAAATCAGCATCATGCAAAAAGACTGAATTCCATAGACAGGAACAGGTTTTACTTTTGACTTGGAAGTTCACACAATCAGGCTTGAGAAACTATCTGACAAGAACATAGGACACTTGTTATGGAATTCATTACAGCCACTGTCCAGTCATCGGATCACTTTTGTCTTGTTTTTCAAATATGCCATTCTTTTAGAGACCTTGCTGGCAGCTTAACATACTACCATGACTTAATTTTCTGCCATTGTGCACAACTTCTCTCAGGAAAAAAACACCATGCAGGAAGGTAGGACTACAAAAGCCTAATTCCTGTGAGATCACAATTCTGGTGGCTCTACATAGAAGCACTAAAGCTTTTGATTCTTCTTCTTGCTGAAAGCTTTTGTTGTGAAAAGTTAAATACATTTTCTTCCCTCTGCCTTGAGAAGGCTGCATTTTAATAGCACATACTCTGTACAAGCCCAGTATAACACTCTTCCAGTACTGGCAGAGGTTAATGAACATATAGGATCCTGAACTGAGATACTGCAACTTAGACGTCTTCCTTAGAGGCTCTCTGGAACACACAAAGCATCAATGAATATAATAACAAAAAAACATTTGCCTAGACTTGAGTGATTAGTTTACATCCTCTTTTTAGAGAAGTTTTACAGAGGAAATCTATAGGTGCCCTAACTTTAGTTACACCTCCTCTCAGAATCAAAGAATGAAGGGACTTCTGGAGTCATCTGGTCCAACACCCCTGCTCAGTATAGATACCTAGAGCAGCTTGCCCAGGACCATGTCCAGGTGGCTTTTGAAGATCTCCAAGAGAGACAAGAGAATCCGCAATCTCTCCATACAACCTGTACCAGTAAACAAAAACAAAACAAAGCAAAAAAATGTTTCCTGACAGTCAGAGGGAACCTCCTGTGTTGCATTTTCTGCCCATTGCCTCTTGTCCTGTCACGGGGCAACAATGAAAAGAATCTGGCTCTGTCTTCTTTGCACCCTCCCTTTCACGTATTTGTACACATGGGTAAGATCCCCTCTGAGCCTCCAGTCGCTTCATCATCTTTGTGGCCCTTCACTGGACTCTCTCCAGGAGCTCCAGGTCTCTCTTGTAGCGGGGAGCCCAGAACTGGACACAGTACACCAGATGTGGCCTCACCAGGGCTGAGCACACGGAAAGGATCACCTCCCTTCGGTAACAATATCTCAACAACAATAGTATGTACTCAACAACAGATCAATGCATATCATCCTGGAATTAAAATTTCTCCCTTCTCCAACAACGACAAAAAAAAAATCAGGAATCAAGCAGACTTTTGAATTCTCCCCTCTGAGCATACAGGAAGCCAACAACTATGTTCATTTTACTTCTTACATTGCATAACAAATTAATCTTTCCTTTCAGCCATCAGTAAGTTTCAGGCATTCACAAAACTGTCCTGTAATACATACATTTATTAAGCAACCTAACAGGATTTGTCTTTGCTTTCCTTGTGTCTTCTCTCACTCTTGCCTTTTGGATAGTCAGGTTTTACTACACTTACTATAGCGCTGTTTCTCGCATAGTAATAGTCCTCTGTTACACTTGTGAAATATGACTTTAAACCACTCTACCACTTGACAGTAAATATCCTCCTTCACATCAGTTTTTGCTAATCATTATTCTAACTCATGGTTTTCTGAGCTACAGCAGACCATCTCAGTGTCTGCTTGCTAATGAAATAATATTTGAATTTAAAGCTCTAGCTGGCTGCGATTCTGTTTATAAAATAGTTTTCATGTTAACAACAACAGGACCTTTTTTGCATAGTAATCTCCAGCAGAGAGTGTTTAATAAAATTACAACTGACAAACAGATAAGTGCACGCATTCTGGATAAAAGAATACTGAAAATATAATACTCCAGCACTCTGAAAACTGAAAAAACAAAACAGCAGAATTTTTCATAGGAGTCATTTCCCTTTGATTATGATAATTACAATGCATTTTTGCTACATATCAGAAGTCATATTTATAAGCAAATAGACAGGAATTGCCCAGGGCAAAAGAGATTACAATTCATAGGGTTTCTGTTAATGCAAAAGTTGTAATCCTAAAGCTACTTTAAACATAATAGAGGATTAACTCATTCAATTACTACTTGAAATAAGTTAGAGAATCCTGAAGCAATTCAACTGCAAAATGCTCAGAAAAACAATCCGTACATATGCTGCTACCCTCCAACCTCTCCATCCTTTTCTAGCAGTCACACATTGGCAGTACTTACACAACAGCTGTTAAAAATACTTGCGGTGTGTTCCAAGTCAAAAAACACCCAAACATCACAGCTCCACCCCCGAGCTGCAACAGAACTCAGAGACCAGCACGCACCCCACAATATCACCAAAACCTCTCACCAGAGCAAGGGTTTTACTAAGTATTGCATTACAGCAAAAAACCTTATTTAAAATAATTTGCAGGCCCTCTAAGTTGCCTTTTCACCACAGGAAGCATTCTGTGCAGGGTCTAAAAGTGATCATTGTGTACAATTAACCTATGATGAACTAATCATATTTTCCAGTCAACCCCAGGATATGGTTTACATTATTTATATACAGAGGCACAGACATCCACTTCATTTTCCTTTAAACTGAACACCAAGCACTAGGCAGTAAACAGTGAACTGATCATTTTGGATATGAGATTATAATGTTTATTACTACTGGAGTGAAACTATCAGATTAGAAACTGTTCTCACAGTAGACCAAAAAGCTCCTTTTGAAGTATTTGGTGACTAAAGAGAAAACTGGTGGGAAAGAGAAAAATTGGAAATTAGCAGCAGAGAGAACAAATAAAGGAATCATTTAGCTTCCACTCACTTTTTTTTTTTATTATTTTTTTTATTTCACACAAAGTCTCCTAGAAAATTTTAAAAGGGCAACCGTGGAGCAGACAACCTTTATTTCACATTTTACCGGCTAATATCATAAACATTGGTCAAATATTTTTAATTAATTGTTGTTAAATTGCAAGATTCAGTAGTAAAGATTCACCTTAAAGAGTAAGCAGAACAACTGAGAGAGAAAAATCAAATACTTATTTAAAAATTCCAACTAAGCTTAGAAAAAGTCTTCATGAAATAAAAGTGTCTTAAAGAATTTCATCTTTCGCAAGGGTAATTATAACATGCCAGTTAGAACACGAAGTCTCTAACCTTCTCTAAGTATTCTATTTTCTCTTCTTAGTTAAAGAATTAGGTTTCTATAACTATGCAGACATATTCGACTTTATTATATAATGCATAAGCATTCTGTGGGTTTAAGATTAGGATTTTGTTTGATGTAATAATCTGTATTTTGAATTATTTTAATATTTTAATTATCTTAGGTATTTCTTCAGCAATGCAACTTCTGTTTTTTGCAGCCACTTAATTATAACGAAACTAAAGCAACTTTACAAATGTAATTTACAACTTTTTCCTCTTTGTAAAACATCATTTCATCATCCTTCTGGCAAGCAGGCAACTCACAGTTCAAAGTAAAGGAGTAAAGGATACCATTACTGGAAATATTCCACTAACATTTTGTCCACTGATTTCATAAAGCAAAGTACTATTGCATCAAGTGGCCTTAAATCAGCCTATCACTAAATAGAAAGATTGTGCAAGTAAAATACTGAAGGATTTGTGGGCGTGGGTGGTTTTGTTTTTTTTTTTTGGCCTAAAGGAATAGCAGAGCTTTGAAATTTGCACCTCTATCTACTAAAGCGAAACCAAACCCTGAAAAGTAAAACCAAACCCTGAAAAGAAATATGTGCATCTTTAGCTTTATTCAATACAAGTGATACCTATTCATGTTATGTATAATTAAATATGCATGTACAGACACACACACACACAGAGCTTCAAGGTCACTCACAGAGAATACACATTATTCTCTCAGTTGACTATCAATGGTACTTAAAAAAAAAGAATTTAGTAAATTTTTGTTTGCGTTCATAAATTTGCCTGCATGATGCTTTTCATCACAATGTACGCATATGCTGATGTTTATTCTATTTTTCCCCTCAACTTTTTCATATGTTTTTCTGTGGAAGTTTTTATAGGGCTTTAATATTCTTGACACACTTTTTTCTTTTTAAACCATCTTGTGACTCCAATATGATCCTTTAAAAAGACATGCAAAATCATCGAACACTTAATAAGCGAGATGCAACATTATGCAATACAACGTAACAGTTTCTTTTCATTTCTTTAAATAAAGAATCATTTTCATTAGCAAAAATCCACTGGTATACACTGGATATGAAATTCTATTAAGACTTTTATTCAGAAATTCAGGTCATTTTACTGAGTGTTTTACTTAAAAAGTAATAACAAACATTATTTGTTCACACTGCTCCCTCTTTTGAACCATACTTTGCATTTGCCAATGACTGTAATTTCTTAATCACACTGCCTATTCACTGATGATAACATACGTTTGACTAACACCTAAGACTGATGACCATGGATGAGGGCCTTTCATGTTTAGTACTATAAGGAGGACAACATATCTTTCCAAAGATCTTCATAGGTAAGCCTTCATATAACAGAAAGACACAGACAGAATAAAAAACATACAGAAATAATTGCACAGGTAGAAGTCATACTAAATTAACCACTGACTTGTCACAGACGTTTTATTATGGAAAAGCATAATGAAACAGTCATTCAGTTAACGCTGACAAGTTTTTGCTGAATGGATGAATAGTGAACACTCTTTCTTACATTACTCAAAATTAAACCGTAGCCTGGATGTAAAGACCTAAAGAGGTCTGGTTTAAAGATGATAGAGCACAGGCTCATAGGATAAGCTGATGATAAAGCTGCCCACTGTGACCTAAAACAGGAACAGCAATAAGGTCCAAAGAAACAACATCAGCAGCAAAATTGCAGTAACGTTCAGCCAGCAATATGTGACGGAATACCAGAGACTAGTGAAAATTTTTATTTGGAGAGAAACAGATTGGTCTGGAACACACCAGTAGGTCTCTGGTTTCTACAAAGATCATCCTTGAATTTTCATTTGCATATGAGATCACCCAGAAAAAAGCTGCAGATGTACGCTACAGACCGACGTTCAGTAAAACTACAGCTTTGGAAAGTAGGAGGTGCAAATCAAGTGATGGCAGGTAGATAACCAGTCAGATTTCCCTGCAATACCACTGCTAATAGTAGCATTCAACTACTGTGATAAAGGAATAAATGCTAGGCAGAAAAGATGTAGTAGAACAGTAGAATGGAAGTCACAGAAAGGCACACAACTGGGAAATGAAGAGCGAGGCCGATACGAGGTCTGCAATGGCAATTGGCAGCAGAGATCTCACTGGACAGTGCTTGCTTAAAATCCAAATAAGCAAACAGCCCCTCTGAAGAATACGAGATTTAAGGAGCCGACAGGTCATCAACACAGAAATTGAAATTACCAGTGTTGAGCGTCATCAATGTGCACCTTCCACAGAACTACATGCTGGAGCTTCACTGATTTTTTTTTTTTTTTAAGTAAACATTTTTCTTAGCAAAGAGAAGTAAACATTGTTTTCTCTGGAAAGAGATGTATCTAAAAATATTTTTGTTTGGCCTCAAAATAACCTGTTATTCAGTTCTTTTTTTCAAGGATCTGCAGGAAAATCCTACAAAAAAAGTCATCTCAAGATGAAAACGCAGAATAATAATTTTAAGAAATGCTGATAAGTATTTCTCCTTTTACTACTTTCCTAATGTTTTCCCTTCCTACCATTTAAAAAAAAAAGGCAGGTTTGGATTGGATTACATTAGCAAATAGCTTGGGTTAACCTGAAACAAGTTTTTGCAAGTACTCATTTTGAGAAAAAAAAAATTAACACAGCTATGTAATTCTTACTTATGTGAGACTGGAAATTATTTTACTGAGCTGTTGAAAAAAATATGCAGATAGCTCATTCCTTTCATAATCTTTAAAAGGACAATAGCTATAGCTAGAAAAATACGGCTTTTTTGCCATTCTGCAAAGTCACAGAATGCTTCCAAAAATGAGAGATTAAACAGACTAAGACTCTTCAGCTTGAGAAAAGAGCTGTCAAATAAGAGGGAAAGGATATAATAGGGTTCTATAAAATCAAGGATGGCATAGAATAATGAACAAAGTGACTATTCACTGTCATACAAAGACTAAGGGGAATCAAGTGAAATTAAGAAGTTGCTAAAAGAAAAATAGAAGCATGTTTCACATAACATGTAATTAAAATAGTGGAACTCATTACCACAGAATGCTGCAAATGACAAATACAAAAATGTAAAAATAAGCTGTATAATTTCAGATCTGCAGCCAAAATTAGAAAAAGTAAATGATCTTTTTTTATTAACTTATCCTCAACCACTGCATGATCATCCTATCAGATAATCAGATCCTTCAATTCTCTGCTTCTACTGGAATAATTTAAGCACCATGCTTGCTTTCAAACTCGTCACACTGTTTTATTAAATTTTAAACTAACTATAAAGACATGATTCTGCTTTCCTCACACCTAAGTCCAGCATGAAACACAACTAGGCCCCTAAGCCACTAGTCTTGATTCAATCAAGTATATAGTTACACAGTTACATTTTTAATTTCCACCATAACAAGAAAACAACTGTATTCAGGCAAAAGCTTAATTTGACTGAGTAAGGCTGTAGTGAGAAAATTAAATTGCTGTTACAGTAGTGAATGAACTACTCTGGAAATTATTTTTTCTTCTAAATGTAAACTGTTCATTTTACTATAAACCAGGAGAAATAGTTCGTATAAGTTACTCAGTGCAATTCCATCTCAGTGGATTAATATAAATCTTTCAAAGAACACCAGATTTTAACTAACGACTTCTTCAAGTCTTTCAATCTTTTACTCATGGTACCATATTTAAGCACAAGAGTTCACTTCTAAAAAGAATGCAGCATGGCTGCTGCGTTTCTCAGACCTTACAATTTTATTGCAAGAGATAAAGACCAAATAGGAGATCGAATTCGCAAATTAGTAACAGAAAGCAAATGGTAGGAAACCACCAAATCTACCTGGATGGCCGCCAGATTCTTTTGTTCCTGTGATGGAGCCTCATGGACAAAACGCAGCCAATTAGAATGGCGTGGATTGCTTGCATCCAGGATATAAAGGACTTCACCTTTACTGCCACGAACCTAAAACATCAAAAAAAATAAACAAGCAAAATTAACACTTAGTGTCTAGCACATCTACCGAACACACACAAACATGTAAAACATTAAAGCATGCTGGTGTTCAGCACATGAAATCATGCATTGAACAGGTACTCCCAGCTGTTGTGCACATTCACCTTTTATTGTAAGCATATTTATTCACCTCAGAATAGGCAGGCAACTCAAATCCATCAACTGCGTCAGCTTCCTTTACTGAGTTCCCACTCTCTTTTCTTAGCCTTTCCTCTATTAAACAAACCTCCCTGCTTTATGGCTGACTCCTGGGTCTCGCTCATCTGACAGCATGGTCACTTTGCTCATGTTCTTTCCTCCCACTTTGTTCTGTCAAGTCCTCCTCTGCTTACTATCTTGCCAGAAACTGACATAATCTGAGAAGTCCTTCCCCATTCAAACTCTATTATCCCTTTTCCAGTTTTCCTTTCTGAGTTCTTCTCTTTCACACGTTCTGATGCCAGCATTTTACTCCTCCAGTGTACCTAATTCTTCTCATACCTTCCTGTCTTTTGTCATTCTGTCACTCATCACTTTCCTACAAATAAAGGTTATAAACTTACCTGCCTCCAGTTGCTCCATGTTGTCCATCTCTCCAGTTGAGAGGTGGGCCCACATGAACCTAATGAGGTTCAACAAGTCCAAGAGCAAGGTGCTGCACCTGGGTCAGGGCAATCCCAGACATGAGTACAGACTGGGAGAAGAACTCACTGAGAGCAGCCCTGTGGAGAAGGACTTGGGGGTTCTGGTGGACAAGAAGCTCGACATGAGCCAGCAGGGTGCGCTTGCAGCCCAGAAGGCCAACTGCATCCTGGGCTGCCTCAATAGAGGCATGGCCGGCAGGTCGAGGGAGGTGATTGTCCCCCTCTGCCCTGCCCTCATGAGGCCCCACCTGGAGCGCTGCATCCAGGTCTGGGGCCCCAGCACAAGAAGGATGTGGACCTGTTGGAACGGGTCTAGAGGAGGGCTGTGAGCATGATCAGAGGGCTGGAGCACCTCTCCTAGGAAGACAGGCTGAGAGAGCTGGGGATGGTCTGCCTGGAGAAGAGAAGGCTCCAGGGAGACCTCATTGCAGCATTTCAGTACTTGAAGGGGGCTTATAAAAAAGTTGGAGAGTGACTTTCCACATGAGCAGACAAGGGGGAACAGTTTTAAACTAAAAGAGGGGAGATTTAGATTAGATGTTAGGAAGAAGTTCTTTACTCAGAGGGTGGTGAGGCACTGGAACAGGCTGCCCAGGGAAGTTGTGGATGCCCCATCCCTGGAGGCGTTCAAAGCCAGGTTGGATGGGGCCCTGAGCAACCTGGTCTAGTGGATGGTATCCCTGCCCATGGTGGGGGGGTAGGAACTAGAAGACCTTTAAGATCCCTTCCAAGCCAAGCCATTCTATGATTCTTTGATATTCTTTCTACACTTCCTTGCCCTTTGCTCATTATGTTCTCCCTCTAGCAGATCCTATTCACCCTCTACTGCCAAATCCTAAATCCAACTATTTCTACCTAGTCTTACATCTCCAGAAGAATCTCAACCTTAACTGAAAACAATTACAAACCAAATAGATCTAATTCTGAATTCAACTTTTGTTTGTTTGCAGCTTCCCTTTTCTGTAAGTTTACCAATTGCTCAACCAACTTCCAATCCCAACCTAAACTATCAGTTGTCTGTCTCTATTCCTACCCCAATACTCCATCACTAAATCCTCTTTATGCCTCTTTATCACCAAATGCAACTTCTCTTCTTCATACAAATTCCAAATCCAGTAAATATGCTTTCACTACTGTTAACATTGCCACTAACATAACCACCCCACATCAATCCTAAATGTCCCAGAAACTTATGAAGCACTTTTTGAAAACTATATCCTCATTTCCCTTCCAAGTCTTCTACAGTTTGGGGTTTTTTGGTTTGTCCCCCCGTCCCCCCCCTTTAGCACTTCATGAGAACAATCTTCAGAACAACAACCAATATAATTGCATTAATTTACTCCATATACCTTATTTTAATGCTCATTTGAACATCTTTCATATATGCCACTTCAAGGGAAATATAAATAGGTAGCCTCAATGAACAGTCAGTCTTAAATTACGCTTGGCTGAAATTTTATCAGAATATGAGATGATTTCAATAACAACAAATTAGCATACTACATAGGTGAAGGGCTGTAAATTGTTTGGCATGGGAAACAAACACACTCAGATTTTGTTCACTAAGTGAAGAAGCCACTTTAAAAAACTGCCCTGTAGAACTGAAGGCAGGTGTAAGCGTGACAGCTTTAACTAATGAATGAGTCATCCCATTGTTTCCACTCCAGAACATCAGTAGTAGTAGAACCAACCTCTCGAAACAATATTTACTGGGAGTTGTGACACCAGATCAAGCAAATTGTCTGATATTTCTCTGCTAGCCACCATTTTAAAGAAAGAATTGCACACGAGATATGTCATTTCCATATCAGGAGCTTTTAGGTATCATTATAGATCTACAGAATTTCTATGACCGTGACAAAATTCCAGCTTACATTGACAAAATGAAAATAACAGAAATAGAAACCTAATTTTAACCAAGTCATTCTTTGCCCTTAAAACACAAAGAAATACTGCTGAAACAGTATAGCTGCCACTTTGACATATTAAAAATGGCTAGCTTGTTTTGTTTTAAATAGTGTATCACTTAAATCTCTCTGATATAAGTCATGAAAAAAGGTCAGACAGCCACACAAATTCCATATGACTTATAAGGAACATATTTTCATCTGTCAACAAGAAGTATCCAGAGTAGGTATTTCCTAAGAGCTAGGGATTTCAGCTATGCAAGATCAAAATTAAATTGTCGTCGTGGCTTTGTATTTAAATTGCTCACATTCTTGCTGTATTTGTTTCTAATGGATGCAATATCATGTGTCTTCACTATGACTGCTTAAATTACCTAAACTTTTAAGATATCATTAGAAACAAAAACTGTATTCCATTACCATAATAGCTGGTGACAGCATGTTGTTCTCAGATTAAAACAAAAAATCCACTGTAGTTCTGAAAACAAATAAAAGTCTTCAAAATATATTACTATTCTCCCAAACGAAGACATCATATCTCAAGAGGGACATATCTTGAAATATTGGCACCTTTTCATACTTTAAAAGTTGTTTTTACTTTAAAACACATAGATAAACCAGAGTAAAAAGTGTCAAACCTCCATATTTAAGTGCACCTGGAAACAATACTATCTAACACTAAGCACTGGAACGTGTTGCACAGAAAGGCTGTGGAGTCTTCTTCCTTGGAGATACTCAAGAGCCACCTAGACATGGTCCTGGACAACTGCCTGTAAGTGGCCCTTCCTGAGCAAGGGGGTTGGACCAGATAACCTTCAGAGGTCCCTTCCAACCTCAGCCATTCTGTGATTCTTTTAACTACTCCATCGGGAAATAATGCCTGCTCATTGCTGGAAATGTTGGTTCCACCAGGAATGTGGGCAGAATGACTGCAAATCATAAAAGCAAAACCCAACTTCAGACAAAAATACATGCTAATAGTGCATTTACATCCTGAAAAGCCCACCCCCCCGCCAAAGCCTCACAGAAGGGCTACACTGATTATACTGTAATAATCACCCAGTTCTAAATAACCACAGAGCAGAACATGACTTTGTCTGAGTGAAAATGGTTAACAGTGAAGATTAACATCTGTGAGCAATTAAAGTCAAGCTAATCGCTTTGTGATTTAGCTGCAGCCACCCAAAAAATGGGTCAGAAAGGCCAATCATGCAGGTCCTATAAAGGTTTCCATCAGATCTTGACTTGAATTAGAAAGAGAATCAAGATCCTGTTATAAAAAGCATACATTACACTACCTACTTTTTCATCTATTCTTCTTCATTTGTTTAATCCTTAAATTATGTAATGATAATTTATATTTACTTCTGTGATACAAAATCATCTCAGTTGTGCTTTCTTATTCTCTGCCAATCCATGAAGAGATATCAAACACAAAGCAAAGACCTAACACATATGGAAACTATTGATAATAGAATACAAAAAATTCCTTGAAAACATACTACACTTTCTATTGCTTTTTTCCACCTCATAAAGAAATAATACTAGATTAAATACACAGATGTGAGGAAGAAAAGTCAAGAGAACCGCAGTCAAAATACTGTACTTAACACGGACTAGACTGGTGACATTTACCATTCCTTTTCTCACTAGTTGGGTGGATGGATGAGTTTCCTAAATGCATAACTGATCTCTGAGCACCACGGCAGGGAATCTCAAACCTTATCAATATCTTTTTTAAAAAACAACAAACAAACAGACTAGCTGTTGCTTTGCAAATATACTCCTCAAACTGAAAGCCAGTACACACTAATCATGGTGGTTAAACAAAATAAACAGCTGGACTTTGTATTTTCAGTTCTAAAAAAGTGCACCTAAATATCACCTGTGTCGAACTATTAATGAAATGAAATGAAGTTTGGAATATGTCCCAAAAGATGCTCTCTCCAATAACAGCCCACTCAGTTATCCTTCTGCTTTGTGGTGTGGTTATCAAACAAGAAAATCAGCTTAATTAGAAGATATATCAACAAATACAAGCTAAAATGTTTTCACCTGGCTCTGCCTATAAATCTGTTCAGACATCCAAGGAGGCAGGATCAAAGATGGCTGTCACTAAGACAGATGTTGCACTACAGGCCAACACAATCCTGCTAGCCACAGCAACAAGGAATTTTCCCTCCTCCATCCCCCATGAATGACACTGGAAAGCATGAGAAATGTACTGTGTAGCTTCAGCATCTCCCCCCAGCCCTGACAGTTGCACGAACTATAACAGCAAGAGAAGAAAACAGGAAGACAGTGTCAAGCTGCTTATGTGCTCCTCAAGAAACTTAAAGATACTACAATTTTTCTCTCTACCCCACGGAACTCAGCAAGTAACTTTCCGGAACATGACAAGCAAAATCCCATACTGAATAAGCTAAGTTTCTTGGCCTTCTTTATCACACACACATCCTTACCACTTACTCGACACAAGACCTGGAGAACTAAACAGGATTCATTCTGCCACAAAACTTCCAGTCTGCTCCCAGGGGACTCCTTTCCAATCACTGGACCATTCCAAGAATATTCAGGACAACCTGCGTACCACAACTACTGCTGGCAGGAAATTGTTGGAAAATGGAGGATATCCTTCTGGGGGAGGAAGTGAAAAACACTTTTGTATATCACAAATCAAAGTAGAAAATGCTTTAAGGAAGCTTTTCTTAAAGTATCTGCAAGCAAATTACTGCATTTTCCACATACGTTTGAACAGTTACAGTCTTTTATAAATGGTTATAAAACATTTAAAATAGAAGCAAAACATTTTTACAGGACTGAAGCTCCCCGAAAATTTTGTGAAGTAGGATCATTTTTATAACGCTAGTGAACATATTTGTATTTAAAAATTGTGACTTTTGAACCTGCCACATGTCTGCATGAATAATTCCATGTTTGAATGTTATTTTCCCAGTTTCTATACAGTTAGTTTTAACTAAGTTAACAAAAATCATCCAGTTAGCTTGAGGTATGTTCCTTAGGATCCTCAAGCTACAGTGGTCAATCTAGAAAGAATTTTTAAAACTATTTTAATGGGGCCTGAACTCAAGCCCATAAGTATTCTTAATTGGTTATCTAAGACTACTAAACTAAAAATACTCTTACGTCTCTGAGACCACCTCTAAATAATACAGGATTCAGTCATTTTCACAGATCAACAAAGACCTACAAGGATTGTATGATATGCCTATGGTCAACAACAGAAATCAGTGAAAGAGCTAGAAACAGACCTCAGAAGCCTAGTCACCAATAGACAATGTCAGACTATGTTTTATGGTTTTGTATTTAAACAGGAAACTAGACCTTATCCCTATTTCCTCTAAATAAAGGTGCAAATTCACAAAAGCTGAGGTTGCCTGCTGAAGTTCAGTAGACCATCCTAGTCTAGGACCCATCTAGTTCTGAGGCCCTTTTGACCGCTGTGGCCAAGACGCTCCTGTAGTTTCTGTAACCAATGCAGATAAGTTTCTATTTATTACCAGGGAGTGATGTTACCAGGCATGCAGTCACCTTTAACTTCCCAGGCCAAATAATTAAACAGCAATTAACTTCAGATTTAAGTATAGGCAGAATTTGGCATGAACCTAGCACAAGGTTCAAATTCTTGCCTGGTAATCCATGGCAAGATATCTTTCCATTTTACTACAACACCCTTAATATTTGGTCACCCACTACAACTAAACACCTAAAACGTATACATATATCCAAAGCACATATCAAAACACCTCAAATTGATGTGTCTAAGAACTATCCTCTTGAGAATTAACACAAAAGGTGTCACTGAACTAATTTGGTCAAATATCTTTGCAGTACGATGAAATACCTGACATTCACTGCTACCACACAGGGGGTTTTACCTCAATATCAACCAGGACATCACTGAACTATGCCACAATTACAAATTCTGCATCACTATGTAAGTATTAGGAAAAAAATGTGCCCCTAATCACTGTATAAGCTACCACATGAAACCCTACAGATGTCTAAATGATGCCTAAGATGCTTGTAATGCCCATCCACACCCCGCACTACTCCGTCTGCCAGCCTTTTATGCTGCAATGAAATTATCTCCAGATTTTCAAAATACATTCAAGGTGTCATGTACGCTACTTAAAAATGCTCATGAGTGCAACTGTAAACACTTTACCATGCACACCTGGCGAGAGAAGAAGAAAAAACTTCACTGAAAGTAAGCAGACGGTCATCTTTGCTGAAGGCAATAAACGCACTGCCTGATTTCTGGAAACGATTTTCTAAACATTTATAAATTTAGAAATCTATGTTCATTCAAGCAACCGTGTAAAGAAAAGTTCTGTTTTCTGCATTCCATTTTTTTGATTAGCTGAAAACATGATTTTTATTGTTAATGGTATAAAACAGCTAGATGCAATACTTCTGCATCCTGTGTTTCAGACCTCCTTCACAGAGCTCATGCGGAGTAGAAACTCACATTTTAATGTTGCCACAGCAATATTAAAACAATACTTGAAAAAGAAACTTGACACAGCAACTGTTGGTTTGCTTACTCATTATGAAATATTGGCACATAGATGATTTATATTTTTCTTCAGCCAAAATATAGAGCAACAGATTTTCATACTAATGAAGCTCCTGCTGGTTCATGACATCATTTGACTTTCTCAAAGACAGAATGGTTCAGAAGGTTCATTCCTAAACTTCTACTAATATTTTGTGGAGCTTTCCCAAGAAGGGTTGAGCTTCATATTCACTGGAAAGATATTTGAGTCTCTTCAAGTAAGTTTTGTGAGACCCTTTATGAGTTCAAATCAGAATACCAGCACCTCAGCCTATCAAAATGCACTTCCTAACAACTTGAACACCTCACATAACTGAAGATGTGAGGCTAACAGTCACTTTCAGGAGTAGCTTCTCCTCATCACCAAAATCAAAAGATCATTAAGGTGCTGATTTCAATGGGTCTGTTCCAAAAGTCACTAAAGATACTGCAAAGTCATACTCTTAACACGAATAAAGATGGCTAAATCAAGCTTTAAAATAGATGACTTATAAAGTTTAGCTACATAAACAAACTGGTAAGAATATTAATGACTATTTTAGACACCCATCTATACCAATGGAGATTTCTTCAATAAGATTAAAAATCTAGGATGCAAAATTGCAACTGGGAGAGGTGAAAACCATTGGAAATCCTACCATTAATGTTCGACTTGTGCTTGGCAGAAGTTATTTTAAATGCAGCTTGCCTTCAAATGCATCCAAATGCATTTGTCTGAGAAATGAGAATAACAAAAACATTTTTGAAAATTAAATGAAGAGCCACACAAAAGCATTAAAAACAAACAATTTTGGAAAAGCTAGTCTTCATACAGAAAAAATAAAGACCATATTGCTAGGAACTAGATTTCTAATACAACATAAATCTTTAGAGTAAACACAGAATTCTTCAAATTAAGATTTATTTATCATGAAATTCACAGGACATAATTTGACTTAATGCCTTATATATAAAAGCCTTCCCATGTCAGAACCATACTTTTCTATGAAGACATCAAAGAAAAAAAGCAACACCGTTAGCTTAAAGTGCTCGAGTTCTCATAACTCAATCATCAAACAGTAAAGCTCTGAACTAAAGCTGGCTGCAGCCAATAGCAGATTTTATGCTGCCTTCATAGTATTCAGGAAGGTTTATTTAACTGAAAACAACTATCACTGCAAAAGTTAAGTAGTAGAAACATAAGTTATTTTCATTTTCTAATATAAATAAACATGAACATTAGCTTCCATAGAAAGACTATTTTCTAGCATGTTTCTGTTCTTCTCGGATTTAATATAACAATGTAGAAAACATCATCCTGGCAGACAGACAGAAAACAAACCTAAAATATGTATCACTCAGTGTTACACACTGTGTGACTATTACGCGACATCCATATTGTGACCAAAATTTCCTCACAATATGTCAGAGTATCTGAAGAAGGACTAGGTCTTTCCAGTCCTCTCTGTTTTAACATTTGCCAGCCATGACCAAAAGTATATGCTTGCCACAATCCAATATTATTGAAAAGAATACCACTTTCTTAGTTAGGGACAATAAAGAAAATACATTGAACAGATATCTTCCCTTTCCATCCTGAAAAGAACAATAAATATTAAAACGGACATCTGATCCTCCAGAAGCAAAAACTTTCATGAACTTTAATACCAAAAGATTATTCTCTTCTTGCCCCAAAGCACTTGTTCTTCCAGCAAATGCACGTAATTTAAAATTGCTGTCAGTTACACTAATATAGACCAACAAGGCAGTACTTAATCAAGGTGCTAGTGGGATGCTAAGAATACAAACAAACCCCCCAAATCATCACTAGTAATTAGCTGTGTTTAATTAGCTGTGTTTTTATCTAGTACAATATACAATTCAGCCAGAGAGATAGTGGCACAGGGGTTGGGGCATAGTGGAGAGTGGCTTTTTGATACCAACAAGGAAAAAGCACAAAATCATTTGGACATTTTCTTGGCTTTTTTTTTTTATTACTCCTAACTATATGGTTACTACAGGTTTTTTTTTTTCCCTTTCACATCAACTTGTAAATAAAATATTTCAGTAAGTAACTCTTTACAAAGATAACAGCAAGACCAAGGATGCTTTCCCCCCACCCCTCCTCGATCTTCTGGAGTCTGTTGAATGAGCAAGTGTAAACCTTTGGTTTCTTCAGAACTATGCAACTTAGAGGCAGACTAGTGGCACTCTACTATATTTAATTTAAACACAAATCCTAATGTTCTCAGAACTGTATTTAACAAAATCACTGGACCCAATAAATTCTTTTAGATTCCATGTTTTCCCAAAGACCAAAGGAAAACACAACATAGAATCACAGAACAGAATCACAGAACAGAATCACAGAACAGAATCACAGAACAGAATCACAGAACAGAATCACAGNAAAGTAAAAACTAAACCATGTCCCTAAGCACATGCACATTTCTGTCTCAATGTGACATCTTAAAGATGCCAACTGACAATGCTGGTCTTGCAGAAAGAGGAACAGCTTGCGCAAAAGAGACCACATCACGGACCATTACTCTATGCAACTAGAAATGCATGTGGTAAACTTCCTTACAGAAAACCCTTCCACAAAGTTGAAGCTAAGAATGCAGTCATCACATACCAAGAAAAAAAATGTTCCATTAATGTTCATTTTTACTTGACCTATGAAAAGTATCTACTATTTAGCCTTCTTTCTAAAAGGTGTCTAATGACACCTCAGAGAGGTTTTGTTTGTTTGTTTGTTTTTACTGCAGTCAGACCGCAAGCTCAGGCCTTACTGTGCCTTCATCCAATAGTCATCAAACTAATTGTTTTTAATATATTTGGTACAGCTGACTACACACAAACTTGGCTGGTTGCTATGACTGCCTCCCACAGTCTCTGGAATAACCATTTACTTGGATTGTTTTACTTTTTACTTTCTACATTCCTGGTCCCAATTTTCAACTTAAAACTACTCTCAGCATGATTTAAATTATATTATAAAGCTCGTGTTCAGATCAACTTCGGTAAACATGAACAACTTAGGTTCAAACATTCAGGAAATCATAAAATTTGGTATGCAGGAATCTTTTCAAGGCTCTCAAAACTAGGTTACAATAAGATATTATGAAAAGGTTTTAGAACAGTTCATAAAAACTCACTTTCTGGTTTGCTGTCGAAGGGGTCATATTAGTGTCATCAATAAATACATGTATTTCCCTTTTATTTTCTGTCATATAGAAACAGATAAATCTCATTTAATCATCATCAGTGAGGCATCTGGAAAATCATATGGCTTCCAACCAACCTAAAGACCTTTTCACTCCTATAATCCACTCACCATCCCTTCTGAAAACCTTGTTCTAGTTCAAATATGTTATTCATTTAAAATAACCTGCAGAAACATCATGAAAATGCAAGTAAGCCAGGGCATATTAACAAGTACTGTATTTGGCAAACATTCATAACAAAAGTGCATTGTATTGTTTTGTTTTCAGTGGAGAACAAATAAGATGAAAACAGTTGCTCTGAGTACATAACCAAAGCACTCGGGAAGGAATTGTCTACACCTTCTCTCTGGAAATAGATATTTTGGGCACATCCCCAAATTAAATAAGACCAAAAAAAAGGACAAGAAAGTGATTCGAGGAGAAAAGGAAAAATAAAGGCACAGGGATTCACAGACTTAATAGTCATCTAGGAATATTTTGCCACTCTATCACTGGATTTAAATTGAGTTTGGGCTTAGCAAGATGGGCTTTTAGCTTTTAGCATTCTTTAACACATTGTTCCACTGTGTAGAATGTACTTATAGCTCTGCTAAGACCATATCAATACTATGCTCTCTTTATAAGGAGCTCAGTGATGTTATAGAGGTTTTTTTTCCAAATAAATACTTCTTTTGCAATAAATGTATATACAGTGCTTTAAGACAGATGTCAAACCTAAGGGTTTTTTGCACAGTGCCACACAACATAAAAACAAGTCATCCTTCCACCTCTAACCACAGAAAGCTGAGAAACTTGAAAACGAGTCCCTTTCTTAGCATAAAAGAGGACTAAATATGCTTTCAATAGAAATTGCTTGGTTAAAAAAAAAAAAAAGAGGAATTCTGCTCAAAGAGCTAGAGCAGAAACAAAAGATTACAAAGATGGAACAGAAGCACTGAAAAGCAGGTGTTCCGAGCAAGTTGGAAATGTTATTTCAAATGTTATTTCAAGTATTTTTCAGTCAAAGTGTAATGTCCTCAGCTGGTAAACCCAGACAGAATTTTGCTACAGGCAAACACAGCTATGACACACACTAGGAAGGGTTAATGACCTCATTACAAGATTTAGTGTGTGAATTACTGTTGCTGCCTAATACTTATATAGTCTAGAAGAGCCCTGAAACCTCCTGTAACTTCATCTGCCCACAGCACCAGCTTTTTATTTTGCTAAGATCTCATAACTACACACTGAATTACAAATGTTAGTAAAATGTAAAAAACTTCACTTATCATACAATTGCCAAATGCTAGCACAAGCATCACAGCAGGGAATGTTTTATATGAGCTGACACCTGTTGGTAAGCGTAAATCATAATCTTGGTAACTTACAATCCCATATTGAAATTACTTTCATCATGTTTAATTATTTTCACAGTTTTCAACAGTTTTTCACAGTGCTGTTAACACTTTCATATTTTTCATATTTCACTGATTAGAAATTATCATTTGCTATTTCTTTATCCTTTAAAAGAAGTCATTTCGTTATCTCCAAAAAGTATACTTTAACATCATTGGTAAGTACAAAGTCTAGCTACAGTATCTTTAAGCCTTAATTTTTAAAAAAAGATTTTTTACAGTAAAAACTTAATTCTGGGAGCACTTTTTGCTAGGTGTGATGATGTCACTATGTTTACTCACTTCCCCACATGAGCCTGCAGTCNCTGCAGTCTGTGTTCTCATCCAGTTCCTGAGGCATTCGCTTCTCCCCTGCAAAAGGGCCAAATTTTTCACCCTAAGGAATGATCACAAAAGAAAATGGATCAGTGGGGGAAAAAAATAAAAAAAAAAAGTGAATTCCCAAGCTCTAGCAGAGATCTCAATTTTAGCTTCAAATGGAAAAGGACAGTTTTCCTTTGGAAACCCACTATCTGCCAAAAAGATGCACATCCTTGTGGGTTCAACTTCAGTCTCATTCTCATTCATTTTACGGCCTGGAGAATCTCTTAAAACCATATCTTTCCTCTACATGCTTACTTCCCATTTGGCAAACAGCATTTTTCTTTATTTTAAATAAGGGTCACATTTACAAGTCAAATTTCTTACATTTCTTATAAGATTCTCAGGAAGCATCTTGGAATATACATCCTATTACATCTAAAGTATTTGGCAAGCACAAAGTTTACATGAGATTTATTTGCAGGATTCTTTGCAACACTACTTTTTGAAGTGCCACAAATCAAAACACTAAATAACTTTGAGGTTTTGAACATACAGACGGATTTGTTTAAAAAAGTAGGGAGTGTGCACGTGTCTATTAACTCAAGCCTTCAGAAACAAAATTAAAATGTTACACCACCTGCTAGTCATAACACATACTGCGAAAGCATCCATTGATATGTTCTTCCAAAAGATTTGGGTTTTTTGTTTTTTTTTTTCCTTTACAGATGTCATGCCAGCAGCAGGGTAAATTCTTTAACCAGGACTTTCACCTGACACAAGCCTAACTCTTTTTTCCCTTGTCCTCATTTGCTGTGATAAGCTATACAAATTGGAATGCGGAATACTATGTTCTTTTAGGCAGTATTAAGATAGAAAAGCTCTAATAACTTGTAATGCTTTAAAGTATATAACTATAAAATAAAAAACTTCAGCGTTTCTTTAAAAATACAACATTTTGGCTAATGAAAGGATCAATCTTGTCTACAAGTCCTTTCCCCCAGGCACATTCGAAGATCCCAGGAATAGCCTGCTACTGTTTTCCCTCTTCCTTCCTTGCCTACAGGTACAGTGGCAAGGAAGAAGTGGAATGGAAAACTCACAGGATGCTTCCTCTTAGAAACAACCAACCAAGTAAATAAATTTAAAAAAAAAAAAAAGAAAAAAAACTATTTAAAATTGAATCTGAAGAGATAACAAAGGAAAAGAAAACTGGCATTGCATAGTAACAAGGAAACAGAATTGCAAAGTAATATTTTAAAATGTGCTCAACAAAGATTTCATTAGAAGGACAAGCAGAAAAAGGAGGTAAACAGACAAGAACAGCAGAAAACAACGACTGGAGCCCAAAGCAGCAATGGACATACAGATACAGGCAGCGAGAGCAAAAATTGGCACTCTGGGGCTTCAGCTCCTTCACTTCTCGCTGATCTCCACACCAACTTTTATCATTTTGCTAATCGAATGGGATCACAGGTCCTCCCCTGCCAGCTTTACAAATTCAGGAATTTAAGACTCAAACTGAAATTTCCTTCTTCTTTCACCTCACTGGCAATGAACGTGAAACTAGGTCAGTACAGTTACACGTGCACAGCCATCAATGTTCTCAGCTTCTCCTGACTGCCACCCCAACAAGCACACCGCTGCCCAATGGGACCATGCAGATGTTACATGGGAGGCAATTTGCCACACTGTTTGCTTAGGTTAAGGAGGAGGAAGAACCAAGATTGTGGCAGAGGAATTCCGTTCTGGAGATGTATGGTCCTTTCTAGCCTCAGTAAACATAAGGTAGGCCCTTTCTGGAGAAGACATCTCATGACAAGCTGAACTGGTTTTTCCCACTCACTTGCAGAGCACCAAGGAGTTTTGGTGCGACAAGGAAACTAGCTCACTGCAACTGCTGAGCTCAGAGGGAGGGCATAATTGTACCTGCAGAATCTCCCATTACTCATAGCAAGTGTCAAGATGAAAAGAAGCTTGTTGGACTATAATGTAGATTAGCTCCATTGAAAGAAAAAGAAAAAATCTTCATAAAATTAATACAGAAACAATTTAAAGACCTAATGAATAATGAACATGAAACAGCTAGTCTCCCACGCTCAGTTCAGTAGCGGAATAAGACTTAAGTGGGCATAAAGAGATGAACTTACCCCTTAACTACGTTGGAGGTTTGCACAACCCTCACCTCAGTAATACCCTCATCCTCACAATCCAAAGGATGCCTAGATACCGTATAAAGTACCTACAGGATTAATTTTACCCATCACTGAACAACATATCACCTCTGGGGTGAAACACAGCAACAGCTTAATAGTGCATACTGACTCAAAACAAGAAATACCATATGTCACTCCTAGCTCAGCTACTCCAAACTAATAAACCTCTACTGCAGTATGTTTAAGCCCTTCTAGAAGTTCAAAACAATAGAGGAAGCAAAAGGCAAGATGCCCACCTGTAACGTAAAGTGAAAGTAACACAAACAGGAGATGATTCAAACTTCTAAGCACTTTTTATAGATTCTCAAATTTGGACAAAGCAGAGACTAGAGACAGCAAAACCAGATGTCTTGCAACACAAAGGTCTGCGGGGATAAGTGTAACTATTAATTCAGCCTTTAAGATGATTTTTTCAGATCTATGCATATTTTTATTAGTCCTAACTAATAAATATGCTGTCATATACCAATATATAAATCAAAAACATAGTAAGACTTCCTCTCAGATCGATAAAGCTGAGGCTTACAGCACAATCTAAAGCCAACTGTAGAAATGAGTGAAGATATGAAAGGCACATCATTCAAATGTCAAAAAACCTGCTTTCAACAGATGCTTTCAAGAAAGCAGCATTGACTAATCTTGTTCTGGTCTCAGCAGAACACTGAGAAATGTAGTAGCTCGCTCTCACAATTATACCAAGGGTCTTATGATACTGGTGCTGTAGCCAAAGGCAAGCTGTTGGAGAAAAAAAAATTACAAGAGACTCACAGCTTTTTTTTAAGGTAAAAAAACAAAACAAAACAAAAAGTTTCCACCTTTTATGACTACAGACAAAAGACTGAAAATGTGGCATAAAGCCTGAAGGCACAAAAGCAGATGGCAAGTAACAGCAGCTCAAAATGTATTATTACCAAAACTTTGCAAATACTAGAATTTTCAGAGGCCTACTTCACGATTACTTAACACTTGGAGAGTTGTTACTGCAATTTCTGACTATAAGATCAGTGTACGACTTTCAGTTAAGACAACTGCAGTTGTGCTATAACAACAGAAAGAAAATGGTGCAGTATTTGCTACTCAGAAACACAGATCTTATTTCACAATTAGTGTCATATTCAACACCTCCTCCCCATCCCAGAGCTCCAAGGAAGTATTTAACAATTTGACAGTTATTGACTACTCCATATTATAGCCATGAAGTGTAGTACTGCTGCCTCACTGCTGGACAGGAGGAAATGTTGAGAACACTTCAGATGTGATTTTTCTTTCCAGGTGAAATGAGTAACACAGTCTGGTTCTATCCAATGTATCATTTGTGTTGTTTACACACCTGGTGTTCTCTGAACAGTTATGGCCACACACAATGCTTAGGTCTTTAACCATTTTCAGGAATGCCTGTTCTAAGCAGCACCGTTTCCACAGGGCAACTCAGGAGCTGGTTCCTCATCCTACTGAAGAGCAAAGTCCACCTGTCAGGTACATACTCCTGAATAGGGCTTTGCATACCACAACTGTTGGTGCTACCAGTACAGAGGATTCAATGCCAAACAAAAAACAAATCCGTAACAGACACTGTCATGCCATGCACTTAAAACACACAGACAGATCTTACTGTAACTGCCTCTGCCTTTTCTTTCCACTTTCCACATGTAACACATGTCCCACTTGCAACATTTCAGTTTTGCTAGGATGTCCTGTATGAGGAGCTCACGCTGGCACAGCTATGCTGGCAGAGCTCTGACAGCATATAACTTGCCTGTATAAAGAAAGAATTCAAAAGCAACATGGAATAGTTCTGGCAAGAAAAAGCTCTATTTTTCCTAGCATGGACATCTAATGATTCAGTTTACAACAGTATAAAGGAAGGGGACTCAGACCTTCAGCACTGATATTGACACACACATGACAATTTCAGTGAGCTTCACTCTGAAGCTCATTCTATTTCAGAGTCCAGGCATTCATGTATGATAGCAGTCTACAACCTTCCTTCATGTGTGAATTCCCAAAGGTTTCAAATGAAAGTTCAGAATCTCACTGGAGGGGGAAAAAAAAAAAAGAAGTCAGCTGAAAAAAACCTTGGCCCCCCTCCACCCCCTACTAACACTCTAGGACACCTTAAAGACGAGGCACCCCTACCCCAAGGCGTCTAAGCCCTGTGGACGAAACCACTGAAAAATCAAGCAGCTCTCCCAACCCAGTGAGAAGCAAAACCTGGACAATGACGTAAAGCAGAACATTTCAGTAGAAGTGCATACTAATACAGGGTTCGTAACTTTAGGCACGCCTCTAGCGGTTGGAACAAGTTGTTTGAACAAGCCACCTGAGCAGTTTTAATCGCGACTTCAAACAATCAAAGGATTTTCAGGTTTCAAAGGTGTCAAGGGACACGGCCTGCTTGAGATGTGCAGATAACTGCAGGTCACTTGGATCACGTCTTCCACGGGCCCGGCTTCATCACCCCGGAATGAGGAACTAAACCGCCCACCCTACCGAGCTGTAGGGGCAGGGAAGCGGCGGGAGCCTGCGAGCGACAGCCGGGCACCCCCGTCCCACCGGCGCGCCGTGCTCCGAAGCCAGGCGCTAACTGAGAAGGCAGCCCTGTCCGGAGGAGCCTCGCCCCTCAAAGCAGACCCAGACACACAAAATAAAGTTAAGGCAAACGGGGAAAACAGCGGCCCACGGAGACA
>VXAL01014956.1:134172-145288 GCA_013399475.1 Chauna torquata | reverse complement strand
GGGAGGGAGCGGGCTCCCCACCCCCGGGCTGGCTTCGTTTCCAGAGCGAGTCCAGGCTCCTCGTATCCTGGTCACGGCCTCGCGGTCCGTTTTGTATAAAAAAGTGAAATCCTAGGTATCCTTGAGACATACCCAGTGGGGATATTGTATCCTGAGCCAGACTCGGCACAACCTGGTTTGCACAGGGAAAAAGTTGTTGCGCTTCAGGAGGTTGCTAAGATCACACCAGAACTCCTCATTAAACTGCAATACCCAACACTGAACTTTCTCTAGAAAGCTGGTTAATTTCAGCTGGGATTTCTGTCCACATCATGCTTAGCGTTGTGCTTATTTAAAATAAGTTGAAGTAGTGGCTACTGTAGTTGAAAAGGGATTTGTTTACATCTGATTATGCCGTTAGAAGCAAGTACAAATGCCTGTGAGGCAAGCAGAAGGAAAACATTTAAAAATGCTACATTTATGAACATTTTGAAGTTGTTCTAATACTAATAAGTAGACCACTGGATCACAACCACCTCTTTTTTATCAGTATTCTTCCAGAGACATTAACAGATGAATAGATAGTAGAAGTTAAGTATTTAAAGCTTCTAGTTCCCACCAAAGTATTGGAAAAATCTTGTATTGGTATCAGTAGAAGGGAATGAAATAAATGTCCAGAATTTTAATTACAACATGACAGTAAACATTATAAAAGTAGGCATCTTTTTGGATCAACTGGGTTTCTGCAGTAGCAGACATCTAGGGAAAAGTGAAAAGAGGAAAATAGCTGTATACAAGACTCCCTTTGACTATTTTCTAGTGTCCTTATATATGTGTACAATTATGCCATTTTGTGCTTAGTGTCTACAAAGTCATATAGTACATATATGGCTTTAAAAAAACGTAACTAAGGTAATGTGTATCCTCACCAACACACGTATATACACAGGTGTGTATAGCGATGCATGATGTCATTCAATATATGATCAGCTGCTCTTGTAAATTAGATAAGGCCCCCACTTTGACAACAAAAGGAAGGGAGACTCAAACAACATGGTTGGAAGAATGACTTTGGGAATGAAAACAGTAATAAGACACAGCTTTGAAACCTAGATTTACTAAATTAACAGTCAGCATCCAGGCCATCAAAAAAAATCTAAATCTATGAAAATAAAAATTGTAATACCTCAAAAACAATTACACTAAACAGAGAGGAAACAAGGTATCTGGGCCTATTTCAGTTTTAAGAGTAATAGCAAAACTTAACTAATCTTTTAGTTAAGAGCCAGTTCCAAAACTTCCATACGCATAACTGAACATACTTATTTTTCTAGAATAGAATACTTTCTTGAATTGAGGCCAATCTGACTTGGTACATGTAAGATTAAAATGTTATCATTTTCTTCATCTCTGACCTTTTCCAAGGGCTATGAATATTTTAAAATTAATTTTCACTTTATGAAGTCCTCAGTGTTTCTCTTCAGAAAAATAACTTGAGTGCTTCATATTTCACCTTAAAAATGACTTCACAGTAATACCACAGCATAATTTGCAATGCATTTATATCTTTGGCTTTTAAGCTCTTGAAATAGGCACGACTATCTTCATTTATAAACTTCACCCATTATTATTCTAACATGAAATGCAGCTAGTTATATCTCCTTTCTGGTTCGTACAAGGGGCACTTCAGGGGATAAAGTCAGCCTTCTTGAGCATAAAGCTGACAATACCACTCGAGCAGACTTGTTAACAGCTCTTTTAATTTGTCCTATCTGCAGCTGCAAGGAGCATTAGATCTCAAAGGTCCAGATGAATCAGATCAGACAGAACAAAGATGAGAGGCACATCATATCATGCTGAATGTATGTTGATCATTAGTCAATGGCAAGAGTAGAGCACCTAAGTTTCAGCATTACTGTTTTGTACTTGGTGCATACATAACACGGGTGCATATAGCCTGCTGTCATCCTCTGTCATGAACATAATTCAGCTGGGGATGCAGCATACATCAGCAAAAGGAGTTTTCTTGCTGGCACAGTAAAGTCATCTCCAAAATGACCAACTTAACAAGTGAATACACTTTTTGTTACAATAGCTACACGTACAGCAGGGTTTGCTGGCATAGCTGGCAGCGGCTTGGGAGCACGAAGAGCTCACACCGTGTGACATAACTACACTGACAGAAGTTCTCAGTGCTGACCATGTCTCAGACTCATGAACCATGAGCCTCTAGTAGCCAGGCATGAAGAAATGCCTCCAAGGCCCCTCCACACAGACAAACAGCTACCAGATAGTAGAAAGCTATCCATCTGTTCTATGCTATCTCAGTAAAGGCTCTAATGAAAAAAGTATGGGAAAAACTTTTGACAGCCCATTGTCCGTGCCGTTTTCTTAGAGACTGAGAAGTATGCCTTTGTGTGTACCTCCCAAAACCTCATCAACAGGTTGTCTGTCTTTGTACGATGATCCACATTGACCCATTGATTTCTTCTCGGAAAGTCAGTACAGCAAATATTTGGCAGTAAGTACGTCAGAAAGTGTTGTCTATCCTACACAGTTAAATCGCCACACCTAATGACTTGCTATCTTCAAGTTCCCTACTCCCGCAGAAACACCTGCCAAGACAATTCTCTTTGCTCTGTTTTCAAATATTTCTTTTTGGCACTTGCACTAAAACAGGTGCAGTTGAGGGGAGGGTGACAATCCAGGAATGTTTGTGCTTAGGGAAACAACCAACGTCATTTCAACAACCAACAGCTATTCAGTGCTGCCTAGGTAGCTTAACTGCACTGATGGGTGGCACTCATGCTCTGAAACAATGCCTGAGAGACTGGTCTGTGTGCACAACTTGGACAAAAATCACATGCAGAAACCACAGTCACCCAGAGAAAACAAATGACTTGTGCAAAAGTCCTTAGCCCAGATTAATGACAATACTGTTATTGCTCAAGAAAGTTGATCTACCACAACTAAGCTAAACAGATGATATTCCAAGAATAGGAAGAAAGCAGCTTTGATATGTACACAAGATTAAGTTATTTGTTCATGTAATTGAGAATAGGCATACTCAATAGGGTCCCACAAGATTTCAAATACCAGTTCTCTCTTTAGCGAGAGTCCTGGAAAAAGGACTACAAAGAGATTCCAATGTAGGGTAGAGTGAGTATTGAAGACACAGGTTTTACATAGTATTGTGAACTGGAATTAATCCAATGTATTGAAAAGACACTGCTGAAATGACAGTACAAAATTGTATAGAAATTAAAAGTATTACTTTCAATGTGAAATCCTACAACCAACCAGGTCTGTGAAAGCTTAGCAAGTTCCTTCCTCCTCCTGAGGGAACAGGCATTGTAAGGAAGTGTGAAAGTCGGTGAATTCCACATTCTCAGTTCACTGCATATAACGCCCTTGATTGTAATCTTAAGAAGTACACTGGCATGTACATGAGTATGTTGCATATTTTAGATACATAAAGTACGTGTCAATTAACGCAACTAGGAGGTTCAATGATGAAAAAAAGGACTTATACTTAGCACCAGCCACTGAACAAGCTTTGAACAGAGGGTTTGGAGTGCCGCCCACCCCCGTTTCATGCCAGCATAGGACTTTAGGAAAAATCTTAGAGATAAGTTCCATCATTCTTTCCCAGCTGCTCTTATAATTTGCAGTGTCTCTGCTTTATCTCGTTCATTACAGTTTTAATTAACTCATGTACACAGTTATGTTTTGTTTCCTAATATTATTAGCATAACCTCATTTTTATTTTCCATTTTTAACTAGCTATGAATACTTCAGTTGCTATTTACAAAATATAATTGCAAAAAATATGGAAAGAAATACAAGGGGACAGCTGGGTTCCATTTTTATTGGCCTAATTCTTTTAAGAAGAATGCTTTGATAGTTTTAGTATTCATTTCAACTGAATGAGTCAAATGAATTGTTGGGGACCAAAAAAATCTGAGGAATATACCTCAATTAAAACAATCCATTCTGAAGTAGTACATTAAAAAATAGAAAACATTGTTTCTAACCTGCACCATATAAGACAGTGGATAATAAAGCACAATATATAAAGAAAGTTATATAAAAGGTATAATATGCCATTTGAACTGTTATAAGCATAACAGAGAAATGATAGTTCTTGAGAATTTAGTACTCTTAATTCCATCTTCCATTGTCTTCTTAAATAAAGGTACCTTAACTACTTACAGTAGGTCATATAGATCTCATTTTGCCGTCAAACTACTTCAAATTGACCAAATAGGTGATGCCTTGCATACATCTTGCTTTCCTGTTGCTCTGCTTTTTACTTCTTTAACTGTTTGGCCATATCTCAAGTTAGTTATGGTCAGGTTGATATGGTGCTATAAAGCTTCCTATGGCCTATCTTAGGGCATATCCACAGCCCACACAATGCTGAGCAGCTGAAAACTGCACCTCCTCCCCCTTCTCCCCTCAGCTCCCCAAAAGCAAACAATGAACTATAACTCATCCATAGTCTAGCACAGAGAGAAACTAAACCTGTCGACCCACCTTGTGTGTTACTCTGTAGTTACTTGTTTAAAACTACATGAAGCATTAAGGAAAAACACTGGGGCATCCAACAACCTTCAGATTTGAAGCCTGATAGTGTCAGGAACTACGTACATAATTGCCTTGTAAAGACAATGAGGTACTTTAAGGAGAAAGCTTTTGCAGAGTTCTGGAAGCTGCTATGTCCCAAATGAAATTCCATGGAAGGAATCCATGTGTTGTGACAAAAAATAATTACAAGAGTTATTTGTCTGGAGTTCTAATACTTGTTGCAACATTATAACAGAAGAGTGGTACCATACTCACTCCACCCAAGGAACAGTTAATTAAGGGTCATACTTGAGAAGTTAACACATCACATTCTTAGAAAAAACAAAGATTTAAGGCTAAGATGATCAATAGCCCAGAAGTAAACATGCCAGCCCCTGAAGTATCCCACAGCTTGGAGAAAAAATCCATTCTCCAGAAGAAGGGATGGCTTTGAATTGCTAATCCTTTGTTTAGATGGTATGGTATCATCCTTAAAAGTTTTCAGGGACTTCACATTTCTTCCTTCCCCTCCTCCCACCCGTCTAGCAGCTGGACTGAAATCAGAAAGGCAAATGCTGTTTTATCCTTTTAATAATTCCTTGCATCCTTAAGTACTAGAGTATTAGCTGTTGCAGCATCCATAGCAATACCAGAATTAGGTTCTGGCGGCTGACAGATCCTATAAGGGGTGTTATTCGTCATAATGGTTCCCCCTTCCTAGTTTGTACGTTCACTGTTACACAAAGTATTTCTTCACTGAAGATTAATCACATTTGCAGCAAATGATTTGAAAACTTCCCTCTTGGATATATGCATCTTCTAACCTCATCCACTTCCCTCCCACATAGTCAGAACAGAACCATCACTTTAAAAGCAGTCTTTGGCTACCTTGGATGGTAGCCCATTTGCAGGACACTTGCAATACTGTCAGCCTGTCTCCTCTTTGTTCACGTATATCTGCACTTTTCCAGTGAGCAAGTAGTGTTTAGCTTTGACCAGGTATGCAATGGTTTTAGCTAGATATTCCTGGAATTTGCTAAGCCAGTTTCTCTGACTAGGTCATTTCTGTTTCTCTGGTACAAGGTCATTAACTTTGTATAGGTTCATTGTAAGTGACTTCTCAAACCTTCTGTACTGCAGTATGCAGACCAGCATGGAAAAGTGGCTTTGCTCTTATTTTGAGCTCTTATTTTGCATTGAAGTTCTTGGGAAGCAAAGCTTTCAGCTTGTGTAATGACAGTATTTGAGGGCAAGATGGAAAGAGGAATAGCCTATCAGCTTTCTTGTTCATTCCTGAGTTGCACAGAGTTCAGCCTAAAGAAGAATTATATATTTTGACTACCCCCTTTCCCAAAGAAACAAAGTATGTATGGCTATTTAAAGCCAGTAACAGTGATTTTGATATACATCAACAAGCTGAATGTGAAACTATATTGCTTTTGTCCACACAATGTACCAGCGCATGCAGACGTGACAACTCTTCTATTGTTCCTGAAAATAAATCCAAGAAGTGTAATACACTTAAATTAAATCGTTAGAAACAAACAGCAAGTTAACTAGCAGAGCTTAGCAAGAGCTGTGTATGCCTTTAAAGTCTTTGTCCTTCTTTGGGGACAATGGCACCCTTGCTATAGTAATCACCAGGCACAACGGCTGTAAGTACCTGTAAAAAATTGCATTGACATGAGTCAACTTAAACCATATGTTATACTACAAATTTAAAAACTCGATCTCTTGGATGGAAGACAATCTACTTTCCTAAACAATTAAACATGCCTTTTGTAAATACGACAAGCCCCATCTACTCAGTGTCTCAGCTTCTCCCCCCCACCCCTCCTCCACTTCTGACAGTGTTTGTTTTGTGTGTGTTTCCTGGTTTCTGAAAAATCTAAGTTATTCTTTCCCTAATGTACTTTCATTTGCTGAGGAAGATTCCTTTCAAAGCTATTTTTAAGGACAGCTTTCTTTTTTGTGGCTTTTTTCATACACTAATATTTTCAGAGCTTTTTGAATTCAGTAAACATTTCAACCTGAAAATTATTTCACCACCAAATCATTCTTCCAATCAATACGTAGCATTTTTTGTTGTTGGGTTGTTTTTTTTTCCTGTAAATGAATACAAACATCTTGTGTTGCAATACTCAAGCTAATTGAAAGCATTAAATGGCAAGATTGATTTTTCAACTTCTGTCTTTGTTTGCATATACAGACAGTTACTGACAAAGCTTCTCAGATATCTGAAGCCCTGGAAGTTAGGGCCAGGATTTCCGTATTAAGAACTTTCTCCTTACTCTTTGAGTATATTTAATACATACATGTGTTTGCATTTCCATTCCCAAGTTGACTGCATATTAAGTGTTCATTCCTATTGTTTCAGAGGCTTTTAAACTAGGGTTTAAAAAAAATCTTAAGACAAGATTTTAAGTGAATCAGTGCTAGATTAAGCTAATAATTCAGGTTCCTTAGTGATGTTCAAAGTAATGACCATTTTATTGATACACATCACATAGACATTGCTAAGAAAAGCATAATTTGAGAGTAGTAAGATTTTTGCTGCTATCTCATGTGACAGCTTCATGTAAGCAATACAGGAAAAGTTTAAAGAGCTAGTAGGAAATGGTTGAAAGATCTGAGTAGCAGTAACTCTCTTTTAGAATAGCAGAGTACCACATGGGTCTGCCCTGACCTCTATAGTGTTTGCATTTTTATGTTGACAGATTGAAGGTACAATCTGAAAGATCAGGTTGCAGTTCAGTACTGAAAAGATAGCTTGCTGAAACTCATCAGCAACAGGAATAGAGAATGATACAATTGCATACGTAGGAACTCTTTAAAAAGATCTGTTACGGTTTTGGCTGGTCTGGAAGCAATAGCGGGCCTTAAGCCGGACTTGAGTCAAAGTTATCATGCTGTTTTGAAAGTGTCAAATATACTCCTGTTTATACACCCCAGCATGAAAGATCACAAGATAAGATAATCTTCAGTATTGGTTCAGCCTCAGCTGGAGAACTAGATTCATTTGAGGCACGTTTCTAGAAAAGTGGAGTAGCAAAGTACCTGCATGTCGTTGTCAAGTAAAATCATGGCAAGTGTATCTAATTTCTTTCCATAGTGGTTAGAATTCTTATGGGCAGCAGAGGAGTAAAGTCCAGATGATAGCAGTAGACATCGATCAAAGGTCTCGTAGATATTGCCTCAGAAGAAATACTGAAGATGTTCAGGTGTTTAGTCCAGAGAACAGAAAACTTCCAGATATACAATAATAGTCTTCAAATACATTAAAACTGCTCTAAAAAAATTAGTTTGTGTCCCCCCCCAAACATGAAAAGAATGAATAAACAAATTGAAGCAAGTCAGAATTCAGACATTGGAAATACTTTCTAAATAAGTAAAGCACTTGCACAGAGCACTGAGGCAGGTCACAGAGCTTTCATCAGAGGTTTTTGAGAATAGGTTAGGTAGGCAAGCACATCACACATCAAGTGATACAGGTACAGCTGATGTCTGACACAGTCCTATACCAAATGATTTTAAGTCCTGTTCCCTTGGTTGTATGGGTTTAGGGTGAGATGGACAAAGTGATAAGACTGATATATCACAGTACTGGAATACAGAAAACAAACTCAAAGTAGTTTTCCCTGCTGCTTTTGAGGATCAAGTGCATTATGTAGTTTACATGGAAGTCAGATGCTGTGATTAGAGCTATTTTGGAAAGTCTGTGGAAGCAGTTTTACCTCATTTACTCAGTATTGCCACATGCTGGCCATTCTATCCAAGCCAGGCAGAAAACAAGAATTTGTAGGTGCATGAAGTTTATGGCTTACCTACCATTTACACTTGTCTGTGGAGTATATCTGTGCCTAAAACTCCCTGTTGCACAACAAACAAATATTTTTTGTTACATCATTAGCTGCAAAGGCCATTCACTGTTATGGACATACCTGATGGACTATGGACTGCTGAAGTCCTGTACACCTGCCACTCAACAGGGACATCCAGCAGGGACCTCAGGCCCCAGCTTTGCACCTTTTCCAATTTGACATTGTTGCTTTTCCTAACCCCTCTCTATTGGTGGTGTCAGTTTGTCAGCTTTAACTGGAAAATAGTACTATACAAAGCTTCATAGCTCTCTGAACTTGTGCAGACCTCCAGATCTAACAGCTACTCAGACCAATATAAGAAGAGCCTCTTGAGGGCGATTACATTGATAGACACTGTGTCTGGCTAAGAAAGTCTCCATGTCTCAAATATGCAGCAGCTAGACAAGCAGCCAAGGTCAACACCATGCACACCTGACCAAGTCATCATGCATCTTCTGGACACCTGCTATAGAGCACCGCATTGAAGTCACCATTGGTATAGTCATGGGTTATGCTCTGATGTAAAAGAACCCAGAAGAACTGGAACTTAGAGAATCCTGGAAATTCAGAAGTTAGAGCACAAAAGTTTGAAATATATATATATTTTTTTCCTCTTCATTAATGGCAAATGACTTTCTAGATCCATCTTCTCCCTGGCAAGCTACTACCTTCAGTACTAACCATTCACATACATGCCCTATTGCACAAAGGTCATACCTTCTCAGATCCCATTTCCTATTAGGCCTTCCATCGAGCTGATCATATGCTCCTTCTGGAAGCATTACATCTTAAACTTACATACTTTGCCTACTTGAATTCTAATCTTGAGGGATCTTCAACTAACATAAACATAGTCACCAAGCCAATTCCTACTCTGTGCAACTTTTTATTTGTCAAAAAGCAAATAAACAGAAACTAGACTCCCTTTCAGTATCTGCTCTATGCATACCATTTAACTCATCATATTTGGTAGTTCAACCACACTATGAACTCTTTATAAAACCCTGAAAGATCTTTAATGCTGTAAGGTATTTTTCCACCATTCCTGAACAGGATGTGGAAGCTGGAACACTGTTGGGTTTTCCTGTAGCAGGAAGACAGCTGACCATACTGTGTGATGAGTTTACAGTGGTTTGTTAATATTTTATATCAGATGGATGACTACTTTCATTACTGACCTCTACCTTTCATGTCTGCCATGTGGTGTTGGATATTCACACTTTCACTTCTCCATGAATCTTTCATGATAACCTACATAGTGGAGTGTTAAAGTGATACACAATATTATTAAATCCTTAAAGAATGGCAATATACACACAGAAGATATTTCTAAGGAGTGCCAGCTATCAGTCCCAAATTTATCTATAGATACTATAGTTATGAACACTTTACTATTCCTTAGAGCACACACTGAAGTGAGAACTAGTAACTTAAGAACAGCCAAGAACTATCCTAAACCCATCTTAGTGCTTTCCTTGCTTTCAGTCTACTATCTGCCTGTCCTCCACTGAAGTCACTTCCTTAGCTGATGACATATTCTGCCAGGAAACACTCAGTGCCGTAACAAATCAGCTGGAAGGATGCAAGAACTCTTGCTGCTTTAAATGCAGGCCTAGATGACAGAGATTTGAATTCTTCGCTGTAGGTCTTTGCCATACCCCATCCAGGTACATGTTGCATTCTGAAAGGAGAGACAAAAGCCAGCACTACATATAAAAATTTAAAATAAATCTGAGTTCTCCACCTACAGGCCTTAACAGATCCAGCTTCACCTATACCAGTGGTCACGAGCTGCTTTATATGGCTTAAGAACCAGCATATGCACCTATTGGGGGGGTGGGGGGAATGACACCATATGCATCTGTGTTTAGAATGAATGAGCCTAACAAAAAAACAAAAACCAACACTTATCAGGAATTAGTTTTTCATTAAACTATGCAGTACGAGTATTTGAAAATAGCTTTTCTGTTGAATGCTTCAATTTGAAAACTCTAATCCTTCATTATATTTAATCTGACACTATGGGTACTTAGTAATTCTGTCCCAAACATTCAGAATTCAAAGTCAAGTCAGCTGAAAATATAGGATCAGAAAGAGTTGCAAGCTACGTGTTAATCTGTACTGTATGTTCTTAAAAAAAAAAATTTAAAAAAAGTAATCTAGAGGTTTTACACCAACCCAATGTTCACTGGAATTCACAGTGTTTCAGTTTCTCTGTGTGCATCTTAAAAACTAGATGGTGTTGGCAATATTTAAAAACAAATGTTATAACACTCTGAGGAATGCATTTCAATAACAACTATTCTGATTTATGACCACCTACTGAATAGCATTAATTTCTGTAAAATTAAGTTGTACTCATATCCTGTACTAATCTTCGTAAATGATACTTATTTTTAAATAGCCATGATCTAAAAATTTCACCATCAGACAAACAGAAATATTTTTGATGCTTTGATGTGTAAATTTCTGCTGGCCATGGCGCTTTTGGGGGCATTGTATTTCTTGCTAGCTTTATTTAACTAGGATGACATGACAAATAAAAGACTGAAATGCACTGTTTCGGAAACTGTATGCCCAACTCAAGAAAGTGCCTAATCCCTACCCCGCCCTGATACAGTCACAGTATCAAATAAGAGAATTACAAGCACAGCAGTCCTATTATTAGGAAAGAAAATTTACACAAGATAGTCTTATACCATACTTAGTAG
>VXAL01014956.1:100644-134145 GCA_013399475.1 Chauna torquata | reverse complement strand
CTTAACTGTAGGAATGTTATTTCCAAGTCTGTCTTATACAAGATGTCATGCTAGACCTTCAGTACAATCCTTTCCGACTCTAAAAGATGTATACCTGATGATTGTTGCTTGTTATGACTGGCTTAAATGATTGAGATATTGTTGCCAAGATCTATAAGGATCAACTGTAAAATCACTAATGTACATTGGAAAAAAACAAGCCAAAAAAATGAGGAAAGCCAATAGTTATTTCAAAGATTAAGTTGTTTTACTACTAATATTTTATGCAGCTTAACATTGCTTAGTGAAGTTACCCAATCTTGAAATGACTAGTGGGATTTAAGNCATTAATTTCTGTAAAATTAAGTTGTACTCATATCCTGTACTAATCTTCGTAAATGATACTTATTTTTAAATAGCCATGATCTAAAAATTTCACCATCAGACAAACAGAAATATTTTTGATGCTTTGATGTGTAAATTTCTGCTGGCCATGGCGCTTTTGGGGGCATTGTATTTCTTGCTAGCTTTATTTAACTAGGATGACATGACAAATAAAAGACTGAAATGCACTGTTTCGGAAACTGTATGCCCAACTCAAGAAAGTGCCTAATCCCTACCCCGCCCTGATACAGTCACAGTATCAAATAAGAGAATTACAAGCACAGCAGTCCTATTATTAGGAAAGAAAATTTACACAAGATAGTCTTATACCATACTTAGTAGGATAATTTGCTTAACTGTAGGAATGTTATTTCCAAGTCTGTCTTATACAAGATGTCATGCTAGACCTTCAGTACAATCCTTTCCGACTCTAAAAGATGTATACCTGATGATTGTTGCTTGTTATGACTGGCTTAAATGATTGAGATATTGTTGCCAAGATCTATAAGGATCAACTGTAAAATCACTAACGTACATTGGAAAAAACAAGCCAAAAAAATGAGGAAAGCCNAAAAAACAAGCCAAAAAAATGAGGAAAGCCAATAGTTATTTCAAAGATTAAGTTGTTTTACTACTAATATTTTATGCAGCTTAACATTGCTTAGTGAAGTTACCCAATCTTGAAATGACTAGAGGGATTTAAGACAATAACATCATTTTTCTTCTTACTCCCTTCATTATTTTTTTATTTTCAAAACTGGGACAGAAATAAGAAATACTTTTGTCTTCCTTACAAGCAGTGGTAGAACGAGCCAAACAAATTAACTGTTTTAGACAGAGCCTGTTGTCTAAACTTTACGGGTCTACTTGGCTTCACAAAGCAGGGATGTCTGGGGAAAATGGAATAATCGGGGAAAGGATCTCACATGGCACCCTCTCAGGAGCTACTTTTGCTGTTCACCAAGAACCTGTCAAAGCTTGATACAGCCCTGTAAACCCACACTTTGGGACAGAATTCAGTTCCATGCACAGATGAAAAACTGCTCACTGACTTTTAAAGGAGTTTGGTAACTTCCTAAAATTGGTAGAGAAGAGGGACCAATTGAAAAAATTGTGTATATACATGCACAAATTAATCTAATAAGAGGACAAGTGTACTTTGAAAGTATGCTTTCCAAAGAAAAGTAATAGCTACAGAAAGAAGTTTGAAAGATGTCTGCCACTGTATGTTGCTCCCATACTGAAGTATTCATCCTGGGTTAACAAGAGCAACAAATCCTACAGCTCAGGCTAAAGCTGTAGCTGGTTCTGTTTTACCACGTGTGAAATCTGCCTATATAAATGCTTTCTCTTAGCTCAAGTGTACTCCTCTCTGACATTTCAGATAAAACAATAGCACCCCTCTGGGTCAGGCTGCAGAGAGTTTGGGTTTGATATTGTTTGTGGGACACCGTTCTAT
This sequence comes from Chauna torquata, assembly GCA_013399475.1. Taxonomy (NCBI): domain Eukaryota; kingdom Metazoa; phylum Chordata; class Aves; order Anseriformes; family Anhimidae; genus Chauna; species Chauna torquata. The sequence goes on along the minus strand of VXAL01014956.1, from coordinate 132,323 downwards.
TTATCACACAATAGGGTTTCTGTTTCTCCGTCTGTTCTATTGTGTTAAATCATACTTTTTTAAAAAAAAAAAAAAGCTATGTTATAAGTTATAGCCTGTCAGGCGCCCTAAGGCATCTAGACACTGGGTGCCCCATAAATTAAGTTATTACTGCTCAGTATTGCCGTAAATGAGTTAGTCATCTTTTCTCATAAAGCAGCAAGGGAATGGACTGAAAATACAATGCAGCTGCATCTTATTTAAAAGCATGTCTTTCAAGAGGTACAAGACATTAACATGCCCTTTCTGAAATTATATGAAAATTAGTCCAAACTATAATAATTCATCACAGAAAAGCAGAATGAAATCCTGTCTACACTTGAGAAATAGCCATAGTTAGCCATTGTTATACAACATGGCTGTGGCCAACTTACATGCTGAACATGCTTCATTGTCCTGTAATATGGACAAAAAACAACCTGCAGTCACAGGCTGCAGCATGACTAACATGTTTTTTTCCCCAACCTGCATCTAAGTGAGGTTGTTCTTACGGCATGAAGGGAGCCTAAATAAGAAGTGGGAGAGAAGGAAGCACAGTGAATATAGAGCACTCCACATGCAGCTGCTGCTACTGTCCTGCCTGTCTAACCAGTGGATTTTTGAACCCACCCATCCTGCTCCTCATGCAGACACAGGCACATGTTTATACACAGAACTCCCAGCAAAGAACAGCAGAAGTGGAGTCTCCACTTCTCTTCTCATGCTTTCTTAGAAAGTAGCTTTTTTTTTTCCACTTGGAGTCATTCAATTGTCATGTGTGCAATAGTTTCTGACAGTGCATTGCTTCCATGTAGTCTACAAACCATAGTGAGTTACTGGGTAAATATTGGACTAATTCTGGTAAAACAGCAAATAAAAACCAACAGTAGTGGTTTGTTTTCATCTCAATTGATGCGTTTTGCATCTTTATGGACTTGCAGGCAATAGGCATAACTTATTTCTAATGAAGTTTTGAAGGTGGGAGACTTTATAACCAACTTTGGACCATGACAAAAGCTATAGGAAAAAACAGAAAAATTGAAAAGGTTGGGAGCAAAACATTAAATAGACATAGATGAAGCATTTGTCCATTGCAGGGATTTGAACTCTTAATAGTCCATGCTTGGTTGAACACAATCTTTAACTAATGCTCTCAAGTTGGCTTTTGAAAATGTGTTAATCTGTTACAACAATATCTATTAAAGTCACATAACAACCCCCTCACGCAAGAACCAGATGGTTATATGATCTGATAGATCCCTTTGATGAAAGCTGTTAGCAAGAAGTGAGAATTAAAAAGGTTTCAATAAATTAATAAAAATAAACCTGAAGTACTTTCTGCATAAGAAATCTGCCACTTTGAAGAGTCTAGGAAGGAAGAGCTACTGATGAAGGTATCATCCCACATGACTTTTGTCTCCCCATCTCCAGTTTACAGTATCTGCATAATGAGACAAGGCAAACAAAATTCTAGGTATTGAATCAAGACTTATCCTTTTCAAATACGATATTGAGTGCTACAGCAGCTCAGCATCAGTAGGAACTAGAGGTGGCTTGGACTAAATTCAAAGGCAACTCAGACTAAGCAAACCTTTTATGACACAGATCTTGTACTTACGATTTTGTTCCCTCTCTCTGCCTCATTTCCTTCCCACAAAAAGGAAGACAAGGATAAAGAAAACATTGAGTGAGCAAAATTCACATTCAAATGGAGAGAATAAACATTAATTCCCTCCAGTTATTGTGACTGGCCTGAGTAACCTGCAAACTTGCACTTGTTCACTCAGCCATCACAGAGCCATTGGCCTTGACCAAGGGACAAACATTTGGACTGCCTTAAGCTTCCAGGGGGTATGCGTGCAAAAATCCAGTATGAAATTGTTATTAAAAAGGCTGCATATTTGGTACTTCTGTGGTTTGTCAGAAAGGTCATTAAGATGTTTTTGTTTAAAGAAAATGTGTCTATTGTTGTTTGGCTGTTTCTTTCACGTATGTTCCTCCTCAATACCATTGTTTGTCATCACATTGTGAAGTATCTTGCTGTTTGCGTACTTGTCATGAAACTGGTTAGATGTTATAGGTTTGTATAACTTTTCATTACACTAGTGGTAAATTTACAGATGGGTATATTTCCACCATAACAGCTTCTCTGAAGTCATTAGGAAGCTTTGGACATAGGATAAAAGCAACCATATTCACTGTGCAGAGTTGTGTGGGAGCTGCATTACTTTAAACAGAGGAAGATTTATTATACTTCTCAGCAATCCATCAGATTACTACCCATCAAATCTCTCATTAATCTGATCTAAGCATCTATACTGAGCAGAGCTATATTTGCACAGGAGGTCTACCGCAACAGCACCAAATTTGAGCAAAACAATGCATCCCATGCAGAACATATACCAAATATTGAACTTCCACTCTTCATCACATACATGTCTGCTAACTAGCAGAAAGCAGCAGCCTGGACAGCAAAAAACAATTAAGGACTCCACAGAAAAGCCTAAATTCCAGCTGAGGTTCAAGGCAGTAATTGAAGGAACCCCGATTAACCTTTGCACAAACTGGAAGTGTGGATAACTCCCAGAGGGCTAGGGGGACATTCTTCCCCTCACAATTTTCTAATACTCTTTTCTACCTCAAAATAGAAAAGGCAGTTTTTTTTTTTTAAATGCAAGTTCTCATATAATGGAGGAAAACATACAAAGAAGCACACAAATTTTCAAGACGTAGCCACAAAGCATAAACAGGTGAGTTAACAGTAGTTACCAATTTATATTGCATTTTATATTTACTTTTCACATTTATCACAACAAACCCTTCTTTTTCCAGAAAATAGCCTCTGTTAGGGGCTGGAACAGACCGCATCCAACTTATTGGTTTCTCTTTGTATATTATCTTCCTTTAAAGAAGTCAACCGAGCCAAGTGGGTCCCTCTGCAGGGGAAAGGGCATGGCACCTATGTTTGAGAGCTACCGCATATGCTTAAGGTAAGGCAGAAGCAAACAGCAAGGAGACAGGAGCATCCAGTGCAGGCTCAGGAAATGGCTGACAGCTGCAGGAGAAGCTAGAAACAAGCCCCAGCAGCAATGGAAAAAGCTTGCTACGGACCATAATGAAGTCAGTCTGCTTCAACTCCAAAAGCCACAGAGCTGACTGAAACCAAAACTGGAGGCAAGGACAAAATTAGCAGCAGAAGGCTGGTTTATAAGCCCTTCCCCACGTCCAGTCTGTCATTTTGCTTTTCTCTGCTATAAGAGGTTTGTCTGATGTAGGCTTTGTTCAAAGGAAAACTGAGGTTTGAGTTTAAAGAGATCTTTGAGGAGGAGGTCCTGACAGAGCTACCTCAAAGCTCTGGTCAGGGCTCTATTTTTTTTGTTGTTGTTAATGATAGAACTCTGTTGGTGTTTCACTTAATCATGATGACAAATACCCAGCTACTGTGTGCAGCATATTAGTAAGTGTCATTGTCAAGTCACTTCTTAGAGAAGGGCAAGTGAATGACAACTTCATGGGCTACATACAAGGATACAATCTGAGCTCAGAAACAGCAATGGTCTCAGAAGCAGTTCCCCTCACACTTAGATGCAAATTCAGCATGAGGGTCTGGTAATAAGTATTTAATAACTTTCCAGTCTTTCCTCACTTCTCCCATCCTTCATGCAAACTAGGAGCTGCTGATCAATACCTCCAGGCACAGCACACTGCTGCAAATGCTAGACTGAATTATTATACAATCTGCTGTAATGCCACATGCGCAAGGCTGGAGGAAAGTGATCAAACAACCCAAACATGAAGGGAAAAGAGCCTTTGACGGTCAATACCAACTGCAACCCTGTGCAACTGAACAGGATCCAGAAAAAGTTGTAGCTTGCTTTAACCTACTACTCAAAGCAAAGCAGCAGGTACTGCGTTTTGCCTGTCATTCAGGTCTCTTCCACCCTCTCTGGAGAGGGCATGAGCCAAATTATCCAGCACTCAGCAGTTGCCAATTACAGAGGAAGCAGAACCACTGCATTGTCTATACACTATCACGTCATCTGCCTGCTGTGTTGCACCAGCCATTGTCTCTGTGCTGTCCACACCAGCAGCCAGCTACACAGTTTGAACAAGAGAGGGTGAAAGAACATAAGGAAGCCATTAGGGGTTAGGAGCAGTCACCCAACATTACTCAGAAAGGGATCTGAGGAAACATAATGGAATCGCTCATGAGCAACTGTCCATCCAGTCAACATCTGCAGGCAGCCTGCAGCCGCTCCTGCTCTCAAGGCAAGCTATACCAGCTCTCTAGAGCAGCACAATATATGCACTAGCTTAGTGTACCTGCCCATTAGTTTTAAATGTGTCAACCATTAAAACAATCTTTTGTTCTCTGAAAGAATAGCTACAAAGGTACAGTACTCAGGAAAAGAAAAACCAAGAGGAGGAACAATGCCTCACTATTGAACAATAAAGGGAAAGATGCCTCCAACTTCTAATTATAATGCTATGCAAAAAAAAAAATGCATTTACTTCAAGTTATTTCCTATTCAGCTTCCCAGATGTGTAATAGGCACTTGAGGAGAATAAACACAGTAATAATAATGGGGACAGATTGCAGCTGGCATATGCACGGGTATGTGGGAGGAAAAATAGCAGGAGTACCCACTGACTATGTGCAAGCCCTGCCTACACTCAGTGGGGTCTTCATCCTTGTGTCCTCAAAGAATTAACGCATCCTCTGTTCAGGGAATAAGTCTTGATTCCACCAAAGAGCAAAAGTAAGGACCATGCTTAACCATCTGTAAGGAAACACCCATCAACATCACCCCTCCCAGATGATAAGTTATCTTGTTTGATATGTAACATCCCTATATAAAAAAAAGTATGGATATTAAAAAAACAGTGACTACTCAAGTAATAACATTCACACCTGTTCTTTTTCAGTTTTTTGTAGTAGATAGGATCAGTAAGAAGTCTTCAGGGGAGGAGAGGATACCTTTTTGAAGTGCATGATAAACATTTATCTAGCGGTTCATCAAAAGGTACCTTCACACTACACTTTTCAGCAGGCAGAAATCAAATTGTAAAACAGTGGACTTTCAAGATATACAATGGCTGCAAGATTAGAATGCCAACTATGCATTCATTATTCAATCACGTCTACAATATGAGACAGATGTCTTTTTGTTAAACGGGCAGAGACCTACCATTAAAGAGCAAGTTGTGCTGGAAAGTAATAACTGGCTGCATTCAAGAACACTTGATAGTGTTATCAGTTCACTTTAGCTTGCATTTAGAAATGTTTTTCTTTAAAAGAGATGGCTTTAAAAAAAGTGTAGGGGTGGGAGAGGGAATATGTCCTACACACCCTGATGTTAGCATTGTTTGTCCACACAAGCTAAGGATTATGCTTACTATAACCAATTTTGTGGACTTTAGAGAAGCCATAAAAGCATTCTTCCAAAAGAATTTGGAACCAGAACAGCTGAACCAAAACTTGCATCTCCAACAGGATTAATACCACAAGTTTATAAACCAGGCTAGACACTTAGAAGACTAATCCATCTCTGAATGGTACCAGTTGCTATCGTAACCTTTCACAGCTTCACTGGAACTCTAAGCAGGCTCTGAAATCCATGGAGTACCTAAAGACAACAAGTGATAGACTCTCCTCAATAACATGGAGCTACTGGGGAAAAGGTTTAGCATGGAAGTAATGTGAAAAGCTGAGCTTCTCCTATACACATAGGTTTAAACTACACAGCCAGAAACAGCTGCTGCAGCTTAACAAGAGAATGCAACTTTCACCAAATAGCATCTTGAAAGGGTAGGCTGTGGGGAAGTAGAAATTAATATGCTGTAAACATCAACACTTACACAAACTGGGGAAAAAATGAAAGTCTGTCTTCTATTCTGCAGAAACATCTTAGTCACAGCTTTTGTTCTTTATCACAGTTTCACCTGTAGTACTGTGCACTCCCAGGTTTAGAACAGCACAGGTATCAGATAGGTATGAACAGCTCAGGAACTAAGTTAAACCACAGAGAACCAAACATCAGATCACTTTCTAATCCAGTCTGATCTTTTCTTCCCCTCTTCCTAAAACCCCTTATTTTTTCTTTAAGAATAAGCAGAATTTATTGTCTGTCATTCTAGAAGCAAAGCAAGCTAATACAATGTTTCCCATTTGTGATTTATTGGGGAGGCAGTCCTACTGTCTCACAGGGAATTTTCACATGGTCAATCAGACCCTTCACTGACAGACTTAAAAGACTGGAAAAAAAGTTTTGACAATTAAAATGAGAATTTTGGTCCTTAAGGAAGGTAAGCATAAGATTAATAGTTAATAATCCTGTCAACATTTATTTAAACTGAGCCATTGCAGCAAAAAATTTACAGTTATTTCAGCTGCCTGTTGCTATAAACACACATTTCTCTTAATAAAGTAGAAGAACTAAGCACAGGCCTAGTTACTTCCAACAGGTGTTACACGAGTTATTACTAAAAACTAAGATGAGTTTCACATGCAAATGAGAACTACCCTGTCAAATTCTGTATCTGCATCACTTACTTAGCAAGTGAAGTACCTAGGGCAGGTTTTTCAAGAATGTTCAGTGATGGCTGGACCGTGCCATCGTTAAAATTAGTGGGAATAAGTTTGATGAGAACTAATGACTCCCAGAAAAGCCTCACCTAAAGCTAGTCTATGCAGACCAAGCTTCACTTGCTGTAGCAGAAAGATGGATTAGTACCTGCCAAACCTAGGATGTGGCCTTTTTGAGATTGCCTACATTAAATCCATTCACATAAGTACAAGACTGACATAATGAAGAAAAGAATCTCTTGACTTTAAGAGGTAGAAGACTTCACTTCAGCTGTCAGGAATAAGGTTGTTTTCCAGTGATATTTACGGGCTGTACCAACATCAGAGAAAATGCTTACACACAGATGATACAGAAAAAGCGAAAAAAAATTTTACATTTACTTCAGATTTTTCAATCATATTTCAAGCACTAAGTACATAGCCAGCATTGTAACTAAAAAAGCAAACAACATGAATTGTATAGATGTGTTTAGCATCTATTAAGATCAAAACAAATTAAGCCTCTGAATACCTGTACCCTTAAGCAGCCTACAGCCTGTCCTTACTACCACATAAGAATAGCATGAACTGCCATCTGAACCCAGGCATAGCAGAAGCAGACAAAACAGGTACTGAAATCAGCATACATATCAACACAATATTAGTGCCCTCAAAAAACAGTAATGAGTTGTTCCCTCTGTATAAGCCTTTAACAGCTTTACTATTACATTATCAAGGCACACTTCACACTACAAAGTACTTATTCACTGTTCCCTCAAAGAGCAGAGGAAGACTTCCACATTCTCTGCCCCTCCCCAAGCAGTAAGCAGGCATCATAGTTTATATTAAACCTTTTATGCATGAAGTTAGCTAGCTGAGGAGACTAGACACAGGTAAAAATTACCTATGTTTTTCAGAAAGCAGGAGGGAAAATGTAGAAGGTTTTTTTTAAAAAATAGGGCTATATTTATAAGTCACTCTCAAACAACTGTCTGAAATTCAGTATCACAATTAAAAAAAAAACTGTCTTTAGCAGAGCTGAAAATCAAAGCCCTACAGACCTAAAAATTCCCCCTTTTACTAAAAATAAACTTAACACCTCACCCACCCCTAACAACCCACTCCTATCCTCCCTCCTACTAAGGCAGGACAAGCATCTTTTATAGTTCGTGTTAAAAGGCTTGTTAAAGGAAGCAGGGTCACTTGGCCCCACTGGTGGGGCTGGTAATGAAGCCCAGCTGCATCCTCCCGGGCTCGGTGGAGCCACACGCCCTGGAGAGCAAGCTGACAGTTCCTTGTGGAATGGGCTTGCACTTTGTGTAGCCGCTCAAATCAATGAAAGCGAGGTAAAAGCAGATGGAAAAAGCCATCTTCTTTGGTTGGTTTGATTTTGTACCCATACCACCATAAAAAGCCTACACAAGAGGAAAGGTCAGCAGAGTAGGGTTTTTACAGGTTCTTCCTCAGGTTTCCATGGCCTCATTCGGTGACTGTGCTGACATGCCACAGCCCTGCATTTTTTCAGCAAGATCACTGTTACTTGCTTCCCAGAAGAGGAAGTTATATTGCTCTGAGTTTGTTTATTGGGCAAAACTGTACATCTTATTCTGCTGCACTTTCCAAACAGATCTGAGTGAAAACCAGAGGCAAGTAGTAATAGGTAAAAAAATAAAAGGCATGTAATAGGCAAGAAAAAACTTTCACATTCCTCTAAATTCCTTCTATCATCACTGGAATGCCAGGAGACCTTTTAAGTAATAGCAAACATTATGAAATGGAAGAGGACATAAAAGAAAATGTTAATACCTTGGAGGTACTCCTATCCTTCCTAACCTTCTGCACTAGGGCAAGAACTTCATATATACTTTGGCATCCAGAATCTTACCAAATATTTTCTTTGTATATGCCAAGACTTTATCTTTTCATTTTAGCCTGGACCTGCAAGAATGCTTGCACAGTGAAACTGGAAAAGGAAACAAGAGTGGAAATACACAGTTAAACAGCCCACTTTACTTCACTATAAGCAATTAGTTTGTGGTTAAGAAGAATGCAGATTATGCTTGGGGATGGGGGTGGGGTGGGGGAGAGAAGCCAAACAACCTCCCTTTCCCAAATATTAAAATATATTCTTGGCCAAAGAAACAAATTAAACTACAGACATTATTTATCAAATGCTGTCAATCTACACTGTCCTTATACTCTCTTGAGGGCCTCATATTTTGAAGCCCAAATCTTGAAATGAGATCTGCTTAGAGGAACCTCTGCCCCTATGTTGACTTCCAGCCACAGCAGGTCCCTGTGTGGACGGAGAGAATCACGTTACAAGACAGGGACCCAACTGACATTAATTGTACCAGGTAGTTGATACATGCACCAGGGGAAATTGCCAGACACACTGCTTTGAGAATAGTAGCCTGGACCAAAATCCAGTATTTTGTCAAGGTAACCCTTCCCAGCATAGTTTCTTTGTTTGCTAATTTCATTCATTATGCCAAGAGTGAATTTGTTTATTTCTCTGGGAAATGGGCTTGCACTTCTGAAGCAGACAAAAATACAGGGAGCAGATGCCACACTTTTCAACCACGAATTATGTTACTGGACAAGCAGGATGATAAAATATGCATTCATGTCTAAACTGTGGGTTTGAATTCTTTTATCTGAGACATAAAAAGAAGGTCTCCCTGGAATAACTCTGTGACCTGAAGTGCTTGCTGAAAGAGGCCTTAAAACCTGAGACGGACTGCTGGCCAGATTAGCGTAACTGCATGACAGTTTGAATTTGGAACTGAACACTGCACTCACGAGTACAAGGTTTGTTACTGTTTTTATTAGTAGCAGTATATTTTTTACAAGATTAGTAGTAGTATATTTTATATAAAAATGAGTACCACTTGTGGAGAAAAGCCAGTGTCTCTAACATAGCCAAACAGGGGGAAGTGATGGTAGGTGAGAAGTGACTGTGCCTTAGGCTCCATCAAAGACCAACATCTTGCTAATATATGAACAATGTTTAATAATGCCAGTCCTTTAACCTATGGTAAAAGCTTTTTATGGTGTAGACCAGCCTTCAGCCTCAAGTTCGCTACTCAGTACAAACAAGTGTAAATGATTTGCTTAATTGAAATGTGTCTTCAATTCTTAAATACCTCTGAAGTCACAGTAATCTGATATGCCTTGATGAGGAGCTGTCACCAGTGAGGACCACCACGTGTTGCTTCCTCACAGTCCTGCATGTTCCTCAGCTGCAGATTCCAGCATGGCATTCATTCCCAGTTAGACATGCACTAGCACTACAAACACTGAACTCCATTTAACACTCTATTTCCAAGCTGTTTCAGTTCCATCACCTCTCAAACCCAGTGCTTAAAAAACCCACAAGATAAAAAGCTTTTTATGTCTATTTGTATATGTATTTGATATACCTTCTTTTCTCCACTTTTATGACACATATCCATCCATGATATTCTTTAAGAAGTTACTCATATGTACGTTTTGATGTGAAACTAGAAATACAGATGCAACAGTGGACTACCAACAGGATCCAGATTGGTGACTAATGCAGACCCAATGCAGGGCAGCACTTCAAAGTTATTGTTGTTCTGTGGCCCATGTGAAAGGAGTCTGTATGGTTGCTTTATTTCTCAGTGGACAGAAAGCTGTAAACTCCTAGCAAGGTAAGCCAGTGAATGAGGACACATGCAGCTTGAACTACGTTCATGTCCAGACTAACTGGCAGTGATGGGGCATGAGGAAAGCTCTTCAGTCGCCCATGCTATCACTCCCTACCTGGGCTCTGCGCTTCACAAACACTCAGTCTAGAGATTTCCCATTAGGTACCTATTTAACTTTAAAATCCACTTCAGTCACCTCCCACTTAAGGGTGACTGTTGTATTTGCCATACAGATTCTAGTGCCCTTTTATTCCAGCCTTCAAAAAAAGAACTACCTCCCTCAGACCCCTCTCAGATCCACGTGACTACCATTAAAACCTGAAAAGCAACAGGATGATTAGTAAATGTGGTACTAGTATGGTCTCAGTTTCATCCAGAAAAATAAACAGAGCTAGTTGTCTGGGAAAAGAAGAATTCCAGTGGGAGTAAAGATAAATATTTTGACATTTTTCTTTGAAAATGTAGTGTTCAGATATAAAGATGAACACATTTTTGGGAAATTTTTCATTTTGTTACTTACTATGAACATAAGCGATTAGCATGTAGAAAAGCCAAGTGAGCTGGATGAACACCCAAACAGAGAAATCTGTCTAAAGGGAACACATGGAGCTGGAATGGTTATGAAACATGTTTTGAAGTAAACACTGTAACATGCCAATGGAAGGTGCACCATTCCCTGCCAAAAAAAAAAAGAAAAAGAAAAAGAAAAGACACCAATGAAATGCTTACAAAAGTGCAAGTGTTGACTTTATCTGAGGGATTCAGTGGCTTTTTGGACAGTGAAATGTAGGGAAAGTACCTCCCTGACAACTACTGAGTTAACACTGGTATCACAGACTTGTTCTTGAGGGATTCCCAGCTCTAGTGGCCTACTGCTCACCTGTGCCCCATCACAGTAATCTAGCAGGTTTACTGTGTGTTACTGAAGCCATTACGTTTAAGAAATCACAGAGATGTTTTCAAATGAGGAGAGGAGATCATCTCCAGGGAAATCTAAATTTCAATTATTAGGTTTAGTATAATCAAGAATTTGATTATATACTAAAGAAGACTGGTCAGACTTCATATAGAGTATTTGAATGTCAAAGAATTGCAACAACAAACTCTACATCTGGAACAAGGCAGGAGCTTGTGCAGCCATGAAACCCTGCTGCTGCCTCTCAGTCTGCAAACTGAAATATGCTGAGGGTACCAGAAGGGAAACACTGGCGAGCTCAGCACTAAGGAGCCAAGGAAAACTGGAGAGCACCTCTACAGGGATGGAGCTTCTGTCTCTCCTATGAGCAGCCTAAGAGAGATCTGCTTTCTGCCTTTATGTGGGTTTTGGTCCCTTTCCCTCATTCTCTAGTTTCTCCAAGTGTATTGTCAGAGTCCCAAGGGGGCTGTACGCACTAGAACAGTGCGATGTTTTATGGACAGGCACCTAAGCAAGAGACAGATACCGTCTCTGAATAAGCCCTGAGTAAGTGCTGCACCCAGCAGTTTGGACTGATGCATATGATGATACCAAGAAAAAAAGTCTGCTACCTGTCCTGAGGCCCTGAACCACACTATAATATTGGGACCGACAAAGTCTATGTCCTGCTCTTAGCCACTTGAAACAGGGTTGTTCTAGTTGCTTCTCAGAAGTGTGTTTTCCATTAAGCAGCTCTATACAAGTTTCTGAGTCAGTGAAGGTGACGTGGAAAAACAATGAAATAAGAAAATTTAGAAAAGATGAGATCCAGGCAGTTAATATTTTAAAGAAATCTACACAATGGAAATAACTGCAATTTAAATGAAAGTACTCCTTTTTTCTTAGCACTACCATTCTTGTCAATGGAAAAAAAAAAAAAGTTCTCTCAGCTTATTACTGCTGTGGTCAAAACCAGCAGCATCCAGAAAGCAAATGTTTTCAATGATAATCTAACAAAAATAATGTCTGGCTCTCTAGTGTGTTATTTGTTTGAATTTTATGTTCACTGTGACTCAGACTGAGAACTCCTGAGGAACACCAAGTGCCAGCGGCACTTGCAACCATGACAAAGCAGGACCCTTTCTCACCTGGGACAAGTAAACTTCTTCTGTGCTGTCCTGCTCCTCTAGTATTTCTATGACAGCAGACCCAGAGCATGCCATAAATGCCCCTCTCTCAATGGCTCCCTGACAGATTTTAACCTCTGACATCAGTAATTCCTTCTGCTGGACTTCAGTCACCTTGCCCCAAAAGATGAAGAACAACAAAAAGATGGGTGTGTGCTAGCTGAATTCAGTTCAAGTTTCAACATGCCTCTTCTGTCCCCAGGTCTGTGTTTCCCTTTAAAATGTCAAGAAAAAAGAAACAATATATAATCTAGTATTTTTTTAATTTTCTGTACAGGAATATAACGTTATGGCAACTTTGTACATGAAATACATACAGTATTTAAACATGAAAATCAGCTAAGTAAGAATTTACATTAGCAATGAAACTGATTTATGTGCATCCCAGTTAATACGTAGTTTAGATCTGTATTTTAATGGGGAGATATTTTAATAGTTTACAATCATAGAAACATAAACATTTAAAACAAGACTCTATAAAATAATTTACAGAAACCCTACCATCTACACTGAGAGAAAGGGTGTATGCCTGCATGTTTTGTGTGTGAATAGCAAGGTGGACGAATGATTTACCTCAGCCTTTTAAGTATAAAATAATTTAGAAGCAGTTCATGCAATGTGAGAGCAAAGGAGTGCCAGTTTCTTCAAGGTTTCCTGTTACCTTGGACATCTACTGAGCATCACATGTGGGTCACTGGACACATGGTAATACAGTTGCCAGGTGCTACCAGGGAGCACTGGCCTCAGTTCCTCCAAACAATTACTTATGTAAACATAAATATACAAGTTGATATCTTTTCTACACAGTACAAATACAGGTCACAACTTCTCAGCTGTGCAAGTAGTCAATCCGTATACTGGGAAGTAGGATAATGTTCAGATCGGAGTTCCGTACATCTCTATATACAGGGGTACTAACAAAACTTCCTTGTTTTCACCACTTTGCTCTGGTACTTGACGGACTGCCCTCCGTGCCCTATGACGTAAACATCCAGCAGGTAGGACTTGCCAGGCTGCAGGCCCCGAATTGTCTCTGTGGTAACTGCTTTCTGTATATTCTGGCTGTGAAAGTATTTACAGAGAACCTTTTCTGATTTCTTCCTCGTATCTGGACCCAAGCACTGGTTCTGTTCTCTTTTCTTCTGCTCGTCATTGTAATTGTCATCCACTTCCTTTTTGTAGATGCAGAATTTGTTTCTCTCCTGTGTGCCAAGCCATGCCACCGTGACTGAAGAACATGTGCGGAGTTTGTCAAAGGCTTTGATTCTCGTATCTTCAGGAAGAGAAGGAAACGACTGCTTGTTAGGCCTTGTTGTTGCCAGGATCTTCAGCACAGAAGCACCTTTTTTGCTTCCTTTCAGCCTAATCAGATATTTAGCTTTTGCTTTTCCTCGCAGCTGGAACTGCCGTACTCCCTCCACATTTTGAGACAAGAGAAGTTTGCCATCTCTTCTAACTTGGATCTGAACAGCATCCAGGCACGAATGAACAGAAAAGGTGACCTTCTGGTGAGATGAAACAGGAGCAAACCGTAGAAATTTGGCTCCCTTCCTCTTGATGAATACGTCTGTAACTTTGCCGTCCTTCAGTTCAATGGTTTTCTGTTTAGCCTCCTCCTTCGTTCTGGCAAAGGTGCCAACGTATGCGGTGCTCATGTTAGTGTTAGTGTTTATTGCAAACATGTCAAAATAGTACTGTGTATCAGGTTTCAGGTCAGACACTGTGAAGATGTTCTTGTTCCCAATACAAACTTTGTGCAGGTCAACTCTCGGCTTTGAGGATGTTTGGCGCCCAAACTTTGATGATGATTTTAGGAAACCACGTTCTTTGCCAGCATTGTTGTCTGAGGGGAAACCAAAATGGGCAAAGTCAAACGGACTGAAATCCAGACCCGGTTTTGGAGCCATCATGAAGGCATCATCAGAACTGAGTTTGGCTTCAACAGCACAGAGGCTTTTGAAATTGTGTTCTTTATTGATGACTATGCAATACTGAATTGGCTGTTTCAGTAATGAGGCCGTGGGACTTGGTTTCCATGCCAGTGTCACTGTTGTACGTCCCAGAGAAGTAACATCAATTCTGGGATCATAAGGTAATTCAGGGTAAGGTTGGTCAGATTCTGGAGTAGTAGTTGCATACACTTTAAAATGTGTATCCTTCTCTGTCGACAGCAGATCTAGTTGGTACAAACCAGAAGGGGAACTAGAGGACACAAAATACTCAACATCATTGCCTTTGTAAGAGAACAGCTCTGTGCCTTCTTCATTAGTAATCTGCTGTTTCTGTTGCTCAAGAGGTTCTGGTTCACCTAGAATATAAGCATAGAAAAACATTTCTACAGACACGAGCTGAGAATATAAGAAAATAAAACTCTAACAGACACTTCTACATAAAATACAAGTGTGAGATGAAAAAGAAAGATTGTGTCTTCTCAGGAAGATGTTACCACAGTTCTGTCAAATCAGACAGAGTTTGGCACTCAGACTAAAAACAAATGCAATAGGAACTGCACCTGACCAGTGTTAAAGAGTCGTGTGGATGGTGGCTAATATCCTCCACTAGACTACTCCAAGCACCCAGCTTGGATGTCCCATACTCTTCCCAGGGAGGACTGACCCCGTGGCCTGTTTCTGGGCATGGGCCCTTGCCTTTGGTCCTCTGAGTCCCTCTAAAGCCGCATGCCTCAATACAATGAGGGCCAAAGGTGACTATCCCCCATACAGTCTGGTGCGTATGACATTTAGCACTTGCATGAGAGGCTCTGGAGGCCAGCGACCTTTTCTCTCCTGAGTAGGAATTATATTACTATCTCCAAATAAGCTCTGTGCCTACAGATGGGCCCTCATATGGGCAAGCTGAGCCCCGCAGGAATGCTAGTCCTGCCCCTCCTGCTCTTGTCTTGTGTGCACAGCTCACAGCAAAGTCCCTGGTGAAACTGAGCTACTCTGGGCAAACACAATTTGTTGTGGCAGCATCCACTGCACTCTGTAACTATAACCTCAGCTTTTGCTTTCACTTTTTTACAGTGCTTTTCCTTCTCAACATTGCTACCTGCTGCCAGTTTCCTGCACAAAGGCAGGGCTAGGGCTGAAGATCCAAAGATCATACAGATGGGTGAGCTGCGAGATTCAGCATCACACTGAGACTGGCCTGAGGAGCTTAGAATCCAGAAGAAAAGTGGGACTCTGAGGTGTAAGGAAAATCTTTGATGGTTTGATACCTGAACCTTCTCCACTGGCTTCCTCTGGGAGCTCTTGCACGCTCAGTTTCCACTCCAGGGGGGCATCGCATGGTGTCACTGTCACTGCTAGAGGTGTGTTGTCCTCTTCAACCACAAAGAAGTACCTAGGGGAAGGTTAACAGACCCATAACGTCAATAAATTCTGGTGGCGGCCAACCAGCAGGGACTGACTTTACATTATCAAGGCTGACCTTGGTGGGGCAACAAAAATGTTACTTACAGGCAAGCACGTACAGAGGGAATACGGAACGGCCACTGGGCAAGAGCTAAGGAGGTGGGAGGCTGATGTCCCCCCACCTGCATGGTGCTGCAGAGCTCATGCTGTGCTTGTCACGACACAGCAGAAGGGTTTCTGGCCTCCTGCCCTCCCCTCCATCAGCTTCACTTTTTGCCTCTACACTAACCATATACAGAATATATGGCCACAAAGGTACAAATGAGGGAAACAGGGTCTTTCCTGGAGTTTAGGAGTACACTCTTTAAAGCAGGACACGTTTTTATGGTATGTCCAGGTAAGAGCCCTAGAAGCACATACAGACACATACACATTCAGCTGTCTCTCCGCATCTACCTCAAGTACTACGTGTTGCTAATTGTAAAATGTTTCTCATCAACAAAGGCTTAAGGAGGTGTGTGATATGTGGAGTATGGTGGCAATGCTGCTCTTTCCTGCATTCATGGAGCCTCAGTTTCTTCTCCAGTCAAACCTTGGTATTTTCTGACCCATAGGGCTGAGGCTGGGAAGAGGAGCAATCAGGCCAGGCTGGCTTGCACTGCTTCTTTAAAGCATAGTATGAAATAAAGAAGAGAGACAAGTGTGGTGGGGTCACCCTGTAGTTTCTAATTTCCTTCCCCCCTCCCTTTCCCTCCAGACATGGTTAGCAGCCCCACGTCAAGGAACTTCCGTGGTCTGCGGGAGCTCTGGGCTCATACCAGAAATCACACAAACTGCACAGACCCTCAGCCAGGGAGGACGGACCAGGATGGAGACTCACATAGTTACTTACTTCACCAGAAAGAGCACTGGCATTTGTATTTCTCCTACTTGGATCCAATTTTGATTTCAAAACACGCAACAAGTAAAGCTGTTATCTTCCAAGTACAACGTCCTCACTTAAACTGGGCAGAAATACCTTTTAGGTGTGTCTCGGAAGAGGTAGCTGCTAATTTCGGCTCCATCTGGGACAACTGATGAATCGTGAAAAAACGCTTTGTCCCGGATCTGCATCTGGAAGAGCTCCTCATCTCTGGTAGGCAACTTCTGTGTCCTGGAGCTGAGCGGCAGCAGTAGCAAGAGCAGTGGGCAGTGAAGCAGGAACATCCTGCAGCAACGACAGGGATTCCTGCCTGGCGAGGGCTGAGCCACACGCATGGCAGAAGCTGCCCCTGCCTCGTCTCGTGCTGCTCGAGGGAGACCGCAGCGAAGCACAGGGCTTAGTCATGAGCCGTTCGTTCACAAACTCAGCTAGCCACAAACTCGCGTGGCTCCTACAGGCTGATACAGAGCTTACTAGAGTCTTCAGCAAACGTTTAGACCCAGACGCATTTCAAGGCTGCAGAGTACAGGGGAGTTTAGAAACGAGATAGGAGTTTGAAAGGTTTATTCTGCCGCTGAAACACATGCATACTACAATGATATTGCATGCCCTTTGTGTTTTGCAGGAACATTCACGGTGCTGCCACACGAGCACTGGGAATACGTGTCGTAACAACCAAGCTTGCATTGTCAGAGCGCTTGGATAAAGTATGTAAATAA
Organism: Chauna torquata; assembly: GCA_013399475.1. Classification (NCBI taxonomy): domain Eukaryota; kingdom Metazoa; phylum Chordata; class Aves; order Anseriformes; family Anhimidae; genus Chauna; species Chauna torquata. Next base: position 114,990 of record VXAL01014956.1, on the reverse strand, counting down.
GATTTTTCCATCTTGACCTGTAATTGAAAGCAAGCCCCCACACTGGCTTGGAACTGGTCTCTCTCTCTCTCCCTTTAACAAAGAGCAAAAGCCTTGCACATACTTTGTGTTTTGCCATAGGAGAAATAGAGCTCACTGGACATGGGACCTAGAGTAAGCACAGAGCAGATGGAGGGTACAGCGACTTCACTTCGCTTAGCAGATTTTGGTTGGGCTTCCAACAATCCTTTGAAAAGTAAATATTTCCAGTGAAATTGCTCTTTATAAAAATAGAGAATTAGGAAAATATGTGATATAAACCCACACATATTCAAAGCACATTCGTATTAGCATGCAATTCAGCAGGTCTTAATCCTCAAGCCTTATGGGAATTGCAAAACACAAAAGCAGAGAATCCCTTACAAATTAGGCATAATAATTCATAATCTCAGCCTTTCATTATTATGTCTACAACTAGGTCAGTAATGACTACCCTAACATATACGGTGGGATGGACTGCAAATCTCCTTTCACTACAGCAGATGATCTCATACCAATGGCTCTGGTAGGGGGTGGGGGGAAACTCAACCCATTTCTGGTATAAGTACAGTGAGTTTAAACCACTAAATGATTACATTCCTAAAATTAGAAAAAAGAGTTTTAGGCCGTTACCTAAGCTCTGTTAGCCACCGGCTTTGGGGAAAAGCATGATAAAAACACTGACCTGGCAGGAACAGTTTTATCTTACTTCCCTTGTTGTTACTTGGCTGAATGCATGGGCATGCCCCAGTCCTTATACTGCAGCATAAGTTGATTACTGCTTTATAACAAACTCTTTCTTTTAAGACCAAATCTGCTGTTCAGCTGCTGTGTCTTTCTTCCTCCACACAACCTTTCTCTAGTCTTTTACATAAAAACAGTAAATACAAGGCTCCTTGAGAAGTGGCATGATGTAGTTTAAGTCATAATAAAACATCTCTTCCCCTTCAAACTCTTAATGAAAATATAAGCATGTGCTCCCGAGGGAAGCATCAGTGGCTGCCTCCTTCCCCCTCCTGTGGCTGCCTTCTGAAAACCCAAAAAGAGCTGCAGCCCCCTTATTTATTTGGCGATAACCTCACGACAGCAACACCGGGCTGCAGGATAATGAGACTCTGCCACTGTAATTCCCCATCTGCAGGGCTTGTAATGCTTCATCTCCATCACTCTCAGGTTTTAAACTGTGTAATTGGTTATTATTTGAGAGCTTACTGCAGTGCTCTGCCCTAAGGAAGGGAAGGGCGTACGTGGCTTTACCCAAGACATGTGGCTGCTACTTGCAGTCAAATCGTGATTTAGCTCTCCCACTGTTTGTCAAAGTTTATCACGACCAGCTCCTTACCTAGCTTTTGACGACAGCAGGCATATTTTCTTGAATTCAGACCAAAGTGTTGACACTTATCACCAAAGCTAATGACATTTGGCCTTTCGGAGCAAAGATCCCAAGTCAAAATACTGGCTGACTCGAGTCACCGAAGTCAGCAGAAATCTCCTCTTGTAGGACGCCGGACGAGCTTCGTGTGCTGCGCCACACTGTTTATTGACTTTTCACGTATTATCGTTGGCCAACGGGGAAGAAATTCTTTCTAACTTAATCACACCAGCTACAGCAGATTATTTGGTTAGGTAAGAAACATGGACACTTTCTGCAGACCGCGTCCTCCACGTGAACCCCCTGAAACTGCAATACCGTATATTCTCATAGCCCGTTCCAGTGCAGTGTGACCTTTACTAAAATAAACTACTTCTGATTATAGGACTACCAGGCTAAGCTTCACTTCTTAAATAATTTCACTAGCTAATCCACTTTAAGAACTGGTAGACAGCATTTCTGTCCCCATTAACTCCCGCAGAGTAGCAAAAAGGTAAGGATTTGTCTGTGATTTCTGTATCTAATTGTAAAAGCACTTTGGCTTAAAAATAACCATGAAGATACAGGTTAGTCCCGTACTCCCTACCCAGGCTAGGCAGGCAGCACTGGCCCATTTTATTTGTGAAATAGCTTGCAAAATTGTCAAACTGTTAATGAAAGACAAACCTTTTATAATCTTTGCTCCTTTACAAGCAAATAGGATTTTGAGTGCCTTCAATTTCACATATCCGATCTCAGAGGCTTAAAATGGGCCCAATTTTCATGCACAACGCTTCCAAAAGTGGGACATCTAAATAGCAAAGAGGGACCAAAAGCTCACCAGCAGTTGTGGAAAAACCTGCTGTCAGCGTTACAACACCCTTTCACACAAGTTAATGAACAGATTTTTTTTTTATTTTTATTTTTTGCAATGCACTGATTAATTTGGCATAGTTTTAAGCTAAATCCTCTACACTTTACTCACACAAAACACCAAGCGAAAAGCAAAAAGAATTTCTTCGCTCCAAGTTTCTTTCCGGATAAGCTCACTGCTGGGTGATGACTTCCACAGTGTCCCCCCGAAAACGTGCGCAGTGCCTCTGAGCACGTGCACGAGCGCTCTCCCACCCCGCTCCTGCAAACATCCAACAAATGTTCCTGTTTTCTCGGTGCCGTGCAGTCCGAGCATGTTTTGTTTTTCGAATGCACGTACAAGCGAAAACGCTGCCCACTAAAGCCACGCAAATGACGTGAAATACACTGTGTGATTTTTGTTCTCTAGACTGTGCCACCTCCTAAGCGTCTTTTGTTCCCTTTTCCACAAGTTCGCCTTGTTTTCTTTTCTTTTAAACTCAGAGTCAATATTTTATTGATATACTCCTGCTGACTGGAGGGATTTGCCTGCTGTTTATCACCGAATTTCAGAGAGAGCCAAAGCAAACAGTCCTAAGTGAAATAATAAGCACCGCTCGCCTTCTCCAGGATTGCAAAAGTGCCCTCTAACGGCCCGTCCCTACCTCCCGTCCCCCCAGCCCCTCTCCGCCGGGCCCCGCGCTCCAGCCGCCAGGCCGGGGGGACAGCCACGGGCAGGCAGGAGATGACGACGCTCACCTGCACGGATGGAGAGAGCAGAAGCAAGGGCTGTCCGGCCTCTAAGACATTTGCATGCCTAACTCCATCTACAAGAAAGACCGGCAAACAGCCAGGTAGACCAGAATTACAAGCCGAAACGGAGAGGACAAGAGGATGTGCAGCTGGCTTAGGTTCCGCGTTTGGGGACAAATCAGCTTTGGCTCTCGGGCCATGCCCGCAAGTGCCAGAGGCAGGCCGGGAGCACCCTCCGCACCGCACCGGCAGCGGGGCCGGAGAGCCAGGCGTGGGTCTCCCCCAGTGCCTCCACGACCGCCGGCAGGTCACGGGGACCTGCAAAGGATTTGCAGTCACAAAACAAAAAGGATCGGGGTTTGTTTGAAGCAAACGCATCTGGAATAAGTGAAACCTAATGTTTAATTACAGAGAGCGGAAAGTGCATGGCTGTAATTTAGTGAGCATTGCCTGCCACAGCGCTTTTGTGTTGCGTTTCTTTTCTTTTTCTTGTATGGATGGTTAACTTTTATTCCTCCTTACGCCCTATTTTTAAACTCTGGGGTATCAGGTTTTTTTTTTCGTTGTTTGCATTACCCATGCTGCATCTCACAATAAGCCTGTAGATTTATGAACCTGATTTAAGTCTAGCTTTGTAAAGGAAAGGGCATTGTGTGACTTCTTTGACTTACAGGAACGCAAAGAGGCTGTGAGCTTTTCCATTATAGACTTCATTTCCAGAGATACACAACACAAATATATGCACCGCAGCATATAGAGTTACCGCCTCAGACGCAGAGTAATTTAAAAGCGCCTACCAATTTCAGTTGTAATATAATTAGTTATTTTTAATCTGCAAAGAATAAGAAATAATGCCTTTGAAATTTTAAGCATTTAGTGGGAGCTTGTCAGTTTGCTTGCTCAGGGGGAGACCAGAGGGGAAATGTGAAGGCACAGCATTTAATACTTACAATTCCCTAAAGGATCCGGAAAACGTCTGGTATGCTTTTCATTTGTTTTTTTTGTTTGTTGGTTTTTAAAAAGAAAAAGCCACGCTCTGGCAGGCTCGGTGCCCGCTGCTGCCTTGTGCCATGCCAAAAGTGCCGGGTCATGGCCTTTATCCACGGTCATGGTCCCCCCAAGGGACCGGGGCGCAAAGAAGAGGACAGGCGAGCACATCACCCGCTCAGCCCATCCCGGGCAGAAACACTCGCATGGGGAGCTGCGGCTGGCAGGGAAGGAGCACTCGTGCCCCGTTGTGCCTGTAATCCCTGCATTAAAGCTCCCTAAGCTGCACGAGCACGATGGTCTCTAATGGTGCCTTTGAATCTGTTAGTGTCCACCCTGCCGATTATCTGTGGGTCTACTGACCGCCTCTTGCGATTCCAGTTCAACCCACGGTTTCCCTTTGCTGGAAGTATTGTTTCAGCAAAGCAAATCACAGTAGCATGGGAAAACATCTAGCTATGCAGAAATAAGACCATATGAAGAAATAAGGGTATGTTTCCATCAAATCTTAATGAACAACAGTGGTGACGAACTGCAACTTATGGGAGAGGTTAACCTTGAAGCGGTAATACTGTAAAATGTGGAGCTGTCTCAAATTAGACATGTTGAAAAGCAAACATATTCAGGGAGATATGGTATCAAAAATCAAATTTTACATGGACTATTTTGTTTCCAAACTGAGCCGTATTTATTTTTCCACTTTTAGTGGAAACAGATTCAACTGTGATTACATCGGGATCGCCATCCTGCAGTGAGAGGCTGTGGGATGCTTCAAAAAACCAGCTGAGACAGGGGATCCCAGCTGGGAGACTTGAAGAAACGCCTGGTGGCTCTCCTCCTCCTGTCAGTCACTGCCCACATACCAGCTCTTTGCTCCTTCACGGCCACTTCCACCCATGCGACCCACAGGTGACCGTCAAAAACAAGCAAGGAGTCCCCAGCAACCCCCGGTACAACGCCCGGTTGTTCTCTGATACCTCTTTTGTGAGGGCTCAGGAAGACGTGTAGGCTATTGCTGGCAGCCAAGTGCTGCGAGACGTGGGTGGAAGCCTGCTGCTTGCTCGCCCCCATGCAGCACTTGTTTCCCCTTCGCAGCTCCAGCACAAGCTGGCCTTGTGGCTAGCACCGTAACCTGCTCGTCCTTCCAAGCCCTCCCCAAATGCCCGGATGGCTGAACGTCCTCCACGGAGACCACCAGTAGGGTGACACCTCTACGGGAAGCGTCTTCTACAGGAAACACCGATTTCAGGCACTGGATTCAAAGCTGAACTCAGAGAAGGGGAATTTTCCCATCGTCTCCACAGGGTTTGAGCCCTGGTAGGAGAAATTAGATGGGGCAGAGAAATCTGAGTTTGCACAACTCTGGCTGTTTAAGATAACCAACTCTGAACGCCACGTAGCTCTACAACAAATCTTTCATCACAAGATCTCGAGGTGTTTTGTAACAGAGAGCAACTACAACCCCTTGTTACAAGCAATAAAAGTGGGGCAGCGAATTTCCTTGTTCAAGGAAATCCCAATATAATCCTTTAATCACTAAACAATAGCCACTTTCCGAGGCCAAGTCCCTCTGCCTTTAGCACGGCTCTGAGAGTGGATGCCGCTGTCTCTCCGTAATGAATTTCAGCAAGAGGATTAGCAGGGAGGAGCACACCCGGACAATTACAAATTACAACCAATGCCAGCACATTGCTGTTCAGCACGAAGTTTCCCACTGCTTCCCTATAATAGCTCCAAATGACTTTACAAGCAATGGCCCCTGCCAAAACCCCTATGGGCCGAGGACGGCTGGCGTGTCAGGGGAGGACAGAAAGCAGAACCACGGCTTAGGAGCAGGATCGGGGTCTGTGCATCCTCGGACTGCCAGGGCTCGGGGCCGAGGGCCTGAGAGACCCTTGGAGAGCTCTAAATTGCCAGGAACACACTGGAACCGCTCATGCAATTGTGCTTCTTTCCTTCCACTTTTTGGTAGAGAGTAACGAAAGCGAAGGTTGCGTACGGCTTCGCAGTTCCTTTTCCACACACAGAGGCCGATTCCCTCAGCTTCCATCAGGTTCTTCAGCATCAGGAATAACAGCACACGCGGCTACAAAGCACAGCCGGCACAAACCCACAAGCACTCATGCCAGCTTCCCTACCCCGACAAACACAATCTTCCTGTGACGGCTACCCAGAAATTCTCATTTGCAATTTTACCGTATCCTCCTTCTTTCCGACTGGGGTTCCCGGCTAACGACCGCCCCTGCGAATAGCTGGGACGGCGCGGGGGACAGCAGCGGCTCTCCACAACGTCCCTGCGCAGCTGTGACAGCAAAGCAGGACGACTGCCCCAGCCACAAGCCCGCATTACGGTGCTCGAGCCCAACAGGCGACCGCGGTCGTCTGCGGCGGTGGTGGACGCCTCGGAGCGATGACACGGCAATGGGCACTCCCACAGAAACTGCAGCAGGCATCCGTCCCCAAGTGCGTTTGCAAGGTTGGATTCTGGGTTGTTCCAGTCCAGGAACACTCATAGCTAACTAGAGACGGGACAAGGAGCAAGCGTAATTTATCTGAATGGGGAAAAAGGTATTTCTGGTGCATTCTGTCCTCTTCTACGTTTTTTCAATCTTATCCTTATTTCCCCTGCACTGCTTGTAGTTACACCTGAACCGCATAAACCAGATCCTCAGCTGACTTCGAAGGAACTATGCCTTGTTTTACTGGACCGAGAGTCTAGCCCCATTATTACTGAGTACAGCACTACAGATTATGCTGACCCTCCAACATTTCCAACTCCTTAATTATCATCAGAATCCCAATTTTCCAGTTTAATTCATTGCCCAAAAGTGGATTCCTTTTCAGTATTATCTGCCCTGAGCTTTAAAGCCGTGTAAGGGGAATCTCACTCCCTACAAGTCCTTAATGCACCACCGCTAAGGTGCTCTCTCACGAGGACTTGTTACATACCACGGTACCGCTCAGATCCTGCGTCCCAGGCTGCCTAGCTGCAAAAGGGTTGCTGCAAGTGTGTAAATGTTCATAAAGCGTTTGAAAATGGAAAGGACGAAATGTAGTGCTATCGGCACCAATACTGACGTATTTCCACTCTGACCTACGTCGGCAAGGGCTTCCCAAGGCCCAGCTGGGGCACCCGCCCCACGCTGATCTTCGCCACCCCCAGAAGGGCACCCGCGCTATTTCCTCGGCGCAGCATCAGCTCTGTCGGCTTCCTCGGAGGCTGCGTGTGGATGAGAGCACAGGGTGGCTCATCACAAGTGACCCACATCAATGGGGGGACAATCAGCCTTTCTTCTGCATCCTCGCTTCTACAGACTGCGTGGGGAAGGATGAGAAAAAGCAGGAATGCTCACGATAGCTAAATTTTGCCAACTGACATTTATTTCCTTAGGATCTTGCTTAAAAAAAAAAAAAAAAAAAGGCACAGATTCCTATAGAGGGCAGCTCAGTAAACTAGTGAAAATTGCTGGCCAAATAAGCTAGTTGCTCTGAACTGCTCGACTCAGCTACCTGCGGTCACCCTGCACTGCTGTCACTTTGATGCCAGAGAAAATCTGAACTTCTGCTTCCCCCAAACACCCGACCTCCACACAGCGGCCATCAAGTGAGGTTAATTCTGCCCAGACCCAAGCGTGGAGGCTCCAGCCCTGATTTCCTGACCCCTCGCTACTCACTGGGACAAACGAAAACTGCAAATGCACCTGATGCCCAGGAGGAAGCGGGGACCCTCGGGAAGGCAGTGCCCACACGCTGCGGCACAACTCAGCGGCTGGGCTCAGCCAGCGTCATTTAGCATCTCCAGGGCTAAGGAGCCATGCGACAGAGATTAGTCGCACCGATCCTGCGTACATGCGCATCTTCCTCCTCCTTCTTAGTGAGGCTGCTTAGCTTTGGTTTTCTTCCTTTTTTTGGAGGGCAGCGGGGTGGGTGAAAAGAGCTTGGATTGCCCCGCGTGTCGCTGCGGCGGGTGCCAGCAGCCCCTCTCCCGCGCTGGGCTCTGCCTCCCCGCGATGCCCGCGCCCTGGTCCATCGCCACCGCGGGGTGGGCAGACCCTGTCATCCCCCTCACTCTTGCCCAGCCACACTGGCAAAGGGAGAGGGGTTACAAACAGCAGGTTCAGAGCGTATTTGGGAGCTGCCGGGCTCCAGGGTGGCTGTGTAGCACTTTCTGGTATTCTAAGCTGCTCTAGCCACGTCCTTCTGCACGATCAAGCTGAAAAGTTTCCAGCAACATACACTCAAATGAAGTGGCAGGGGAGCTTCAAACCTGCCATGGTCAGCTGCAGAGCCGTGATACAGGACTTGAGAAATGGCTGACTGACAGGGCAGGCTGCAGCCCCGCACTACGGCTGGCCCAGCGTTTGTTTGTCCAGCCGGGCAGGCGAGAGGTCAGTCCTTCATCTCGCCACCGCGAGCCAACGCGCAGGGAACACATGCGGGCGGATAGATCGGGCTGCCATGGGTGAGCGAGCGTCCAAACAGCCCCTCAGCCTTCAGACCTTCTTATGGCCACCAGTCCTCCTCGCCGGGCAGGAGAGAAAAAGGGAAAGAAAGGGATTTCTGCATTAGGAGACAGCTGGAACACGTGTCAAGGGAATTTCCCTTTTCCAAAAGCGATAGACGTGGTGAGAGCTGTGGCATGGGAGCCGGGCTGCCTTCTGGGGGTGCAGCTTTGCTGGCATCTGAAAATGACTGAGAGAGCCTCAGATGAAAGTTACTACTCAAGGACAAAGCATCATTTCACCATCACCTTGAACGTTGCCTTGCAAAAGCGAAAAGCTGTACATTCAAAAAAAAGCATCCGCTCTTTGGTGCTTTATCCACACAGGGCACTTCAGCAAGCCAAGGAGGTTTGGGTTTTTTTGGAGCGGGGTGGGTGGGCATCTGTGGCTCAATTTTCAGGGAAAGAAAAACCTGCTCGGGGACGCCCATCGAGATGCGATGCCTCTGCCGGGCCGGCGGGCGCCCGGGCTGGCCTTTCCCCTGGCCAGACACTGAGCAGCGCCCACCTCCGGCTCCAGGTACCAGCGCTTCGACTTCACGCAGCACAGGGTCCCGTGCAGCTCTGCCCAGGAAAACTCAAAAACCACAAGCAGCAGGCGGCTGCGGGACGTTTTGGCCTACTGGAAGCACATCTCGCCGGCACACACACATTTGGCATTTCCTAGTTAAAGCACTAATTGTTGGGATTTTCTTAAAGCCCTGCAACTGCTTTTTCGTAAACGACCGGGAATTGGAGCGTGTGCCATGAATTAACGTAGCACGTCTCCTGCCTTGAGCCTGCACCCCTGCTGTCACACGCTTACACAGGGTGTCTTACACTCTGCCTTAAAATACTTGTTCAATTCAAACGTTCAGTTAGAAGACTTTAAATCCAAGTTTTGCTTTGTTCGCACGGTGTGAAAGGGTCTTAAAAGCCGCTTATTTTTCATAGGATGCATTATTTCAGCCATTGTGCTCTAACAGGATTACAAAAGTTTTAACTGACTGACATTAAATCTTCCCTGCAAAATTGTAACTTTAATACCTCCTAGGACTGTTCGGTTTTTATTCATTATTCCTCATTACTGAAAAACCAGTCGGAGAGAGCCCCTAGGGTCTTCCCCAAATAAGGAGGAGATCCTATTAGTCCTACAAATCATACTCAAGTAACTCACTCTTACTCAGGAGGAAAAGCCCACGGAGAATTAAACGCAGCTTTAGTAGCCAGAGGAACAGCAAGAATGTCGCTGACGCTGCTCGCCGATGTTTTCCCTTGCATCAGAGAGCAGCTGGCAGCCTGGGGACGCTCGGCTTTACCGCACGACCACCAGCCCCATCTGCAAGCAGCGTAACGCGCATCAGGTTTGCTGAACGCTGAGACACGTTCGGATTGTTTGAATATAAATGAATTAGAGGTAAATCTGCTACACCTAAACAACGTAGCAGGAGAAGGCGAGCTCACGTCCTGGTGCTCTCCTGGCTGCTTCGTAAAAACCCTCTCCTCGGTTCAAGCCCCGTACCCAGAACCGGCGATTCGGGTGCAGCCCGGTGCTCGCCCCGCCTCGTCAGCAGGCTCTGCGGCTGGAGAAGCGGCTGCTGCTTCGGTACGGGCAAAGTTAAAAGCAAGAAAGATGAAAAGCATCGTTCTTCTCACCCTTATAAAGCTCCAACCCCTCTAAAGCTATTTTTCCTTCCCCCCAAAATAAAAGCAATGCACTTAATTAAGAGAACAATGCTTTTCCCCTGTAAATCGCAGCGGAAGCGCTGCTCTCGGCAGCATGTCACCTCGTGAGCGCGCGAGGGTCACATGGAGGGGCACTCATATCCGGACCCGCGGAGAGGGGAATGAAGTGGGAAAGAGAAATTACTGCCTTTTGTTTTCCAGGTGCTCTCAGCAAGGACCACTGCTTCTTATCTTGGCTGTCATGCAATCAACAAACATCTCCCCGACTACTCCATTTAATTATCCTAAAAGCAGCGCGGTCGCGCAATACCGCATGCCAGGGCGGGCTCGTGCCCACCGAAACCCAACAACCCTGCGTGCTCTGGGGCAGCCGGTGTGCACGTGCATCCCTCCGGCAGCACCGGTACCTTTTTGTTCAGCAAAACACTGGCAGACTGGGGGCAAGGTCCTCACACCGCCTGGCCTGCTGCTTGCTTGAACAGCATTTAAGAGAGGAACGCAAACCCCAAACCTGTCCTGTGGAACGGCCCTGAGAAAATCAACACTTTTTTGGCTGAAGTTAAAGCATCAGCTATCTCGCACACGGACTGACGTGTCCTACACGACCTGTGTGCTCCACGAAGCCATCCACGCAGCCAGGAGATTTTCTGCTGGCTCCTGTTACAGCTCGGCGCTAACATTCGTCTTTCCCCGGTGCAGAGGCCGTCCTGGCATGCTGCAAATTGGAAAACGAATTCTGAAAGAACAAACTTCTAATATTTACTCTCCTGGTCTCTCTTGATTTATTTCCGTCTTTAGGCACGTTCTCCTGGAGTTATGATTTATCACCCTGACCCATTTCCTGATCTAGGGCAAATACTTCCTCTCCTAATGACATCTTGTTAAAGTTTTCAAGCATAACATCTTCTCAGCCTTCACAGCTCCTCCTGTCAGCATTAGCTTATTGGAGTAGTTTTCTCAGGCAGAAACGATTGCTGCTCGATCTAACAAGGATTTTCATCGTGGAAGTACTGTATTCTCAGTCGTGATGCAAAAGAAAGTTTGGGGAATACGGCTTCTGCGAGCATCTTGCTGCCTCCAGGAGGATGCTTGCTTTTATCTAATAGAGCCCAAGCACTACTCAAGTCCCCTCTCGCTCATCTCACCCAAGAAATTCCCTTTCCTCTAACACCACTAGGATTTCTCCGCCTTCCACTCCTGCCTGGGCAGCGCCCGCAGCTTCTCCCTCATCCCGAAGGGCCGTACCCTCAGTGACGGCGAAACACGCAGCCCCGCAGCGCTCACTGCGGCACTGCCCCAGCCGCGAGCGGTGCAAACATCAGTCTTACGGGCTCTCTCCACGCTCCCATGCGAGCCTTATTCCAAGCACGTATTTCCTGATGCACAACCCGTCGAGGTTATCGTCCTCGAAGGCGTGCCGGGCGTTCCCAGCAGGACACGGCGTTCTGCGACGGCTCGCAAACTCCCTGCCCTTCCCAGGGCACGAGGCCCTTCGCCCCGGCAGCCAGCACTCCCCTTCTCCTCCGCATTTTGTAGTCAAACAGACAAAAAGAGAATCAAACCCCGCCAGTTATTTTAACTCTTTATCAGCAGCTGGAGTGGTAGCCCAAAGCAGCTACATAGGGCTCCACGTGAATAACATCAGCTGCTTGGAGCGCGCTGAACGAGAAGTGTGCAGTTTTCATTAGGCTGACCTTAATGCAGAAAACGTGCACGTTCAGCAAGGTCGCACGGAAACCCGGCACCCAGAGGGTGTCCATCGGTATAAACGAGCAAATCTGCCTCCTGCAAACAAACAAACAAACAAACAAAAAAGCTAGGGAATGAAAAGATAAATCCCCACTTAGCAAAACAAAATAAAACCAGCTCTAGAAAGAGGCGAGATACCGAAGGAGGCCTGAAATAGCCCCTTGAAAATAGTGAAGTAATGGGCTTACAGTTTTATTATTCACATAAAGTTTAGTGACTTCAAAATGAAGGCGAAGCCAAACAAGACTTGTTATCCCCCTGAAATCTGCGCTGTAACCGAAGCCAGTGCCCAGATGTTCTGTGGTAAAATCTGTCGCTTCGCTGCATGAAAGCCCCACGTACCCTGACACACGCTTCTGGCCTGCCCTCATCCAAACCTACTTAGATTCTGGATTATTTTTCTAGCAATCTTTTAAACTGCCAGGGGAAGCATAAAAGGTGGTCTCCTGCAAAACCGTTTGATACCATCTTGAAGCATAACCATTTGCAGAAATAAATCAGGATTTCTTTTTAATAAACTGTTTATTACGAGTCTTTCGGAACATAAATTATAGAAGACAAAGCAGGGGCCGAGTTTAATAAACATCTCGTCCTGTTATACACACGAAGGCAGGAGACCCTGGCACACTGAGAGCGAAGCACCCGGCAAAGCGGCTCCAGCACCACTGGGGCCGCGGGGCGAGCGGCACCGGGCAGCCCCCAGCCGAGCCCAGCCTCGTGCCCAGGGAAGCCCCCAGACCCCCAGCACGATGCCGGGACCCCGTCCGGCCCCTTCGGAGGCGAGGGCACCCCCGGGGCAGGGGCCGGTGGTTGTCGGGGACTCGTAAGGCGTGACACGCAAGTTTCCTACCAAACCGGCGGCAGATGGGCCGGAGCCGCGCGCCGGGAGCTTGAAGCGTCGGACGGACGGCGAGTGCGTGGCGGAGGCATGCGAGCTTAGCAGGGAACGCAGCGCAGGCGTTATGTGATTCTGAACAGCTTGCTTGACAGTTTGCACCATATTGTATTTATAAACATTGTGGAAACCAAAATGCTTTTCCTCGGCGTTTCCAAAGGAGTCATCCACAACAAAACAGACGTGCAGGGCGATCCCACGCATCCCAGCGCGACGGCGGTTCAAATTAAAAAAAAAAGAAAGGCCCCTATTAATTTCAGTGGGGTCACTCAGGCGAGTAATTGCTCGGCATCCCACACACCGTTCGAACCCCCCAGCACATCGTGCCCGCTGTCGCCCAAGCCCGAATTCCCTGGGGGGCCACGGCGCGAGGTGGCACGGGCCGGTGACACCCAGCGCACGTCACACGTGCCGCTGACACCAGGTGCCACATGGGGGAGCGGGGAGGGCACCGTGTGCCCGCTGCCCTCCAGGTGGGAAAACGACCAGGCTGGGGAAGGCAGGGTTTTTTCGGAGGCGTTTCAAATCTCTCTCAAATTAGGAGGGGCTCGTTATCTGCTGACGGGGAAAGTCAGCCTGCCAGCAGCAGGCATCGTTCTCCGAACGGAAGGAAGCGCAGCCACGGGACCCCAAATACACCCACAGGGCACGTACGGGGCATATGATGCACCGCTGCTCATTTCCACTGTTGGAAATGGAACATAAAATCTCTCTGCGCTGAAAAAATCCCTCTCCTGCTTCAAATGTTAACAAGTTTTGAATTCTAGACATTACGTGCTCCTGAGACTTTCAGTGGTACGAGAAAGCCGGCCTCGGCAGCTCTCCTCCCGCAGGTACGTGTTTTGCTACGAGGCAGGAGAGCGGGCAGGGAGGACGAGGCACTCCTGACAGGCAGCACTCCAGAATGCCATGCCTAAAATAGTTAGGAATCAGCGAGTTTCCAACTAGGCGAAACAGAACCACCAAGTTTTTCTCCGCGCTCCCTTACGGCACAGTAAAGGCTGCTGATGACGTCTCATGCCCAAGCGCTTTTTTTTTTATAACTAGGTTATGCCCGAGACAGCCGTGCCTTGCAAGTGCCGCTAGCACGTAAATCACTCGCCACAGCCGCCCAGGGAGCCGCTCGCCCTCAAACCACGCTCGTCTCTTCCAGTTTTACACACAAACACCTCCGCCAGCTCTGCCAAACGGGACAGCTGCGCACCTAGGCTCGAAACCCAGCGCACGACCACGCCGGCCGGTGCTGCGGCCGCAGGATGCCCCGATGGCGACGCGCTGCCACGTTTGTCACCGAACAGCGACAAACCCGCGGGCGGCCGGGCCGGGCAGGATTTAGGCTGGGGACCCTGCCTCCCCTGCGCACTCGCCCGCTCGGTCGAGCAGCGACAGCGCGTAAGCGTTTTAATTAAGAGCTGCAACTGGAGGCTCAGCGCGTCCTGCGGCGGGGGGGGCACGGCCTCCAGGGCAGCGCAGGCAGCGAGGCTGCCGGCGGCCCGGGGGTGCGGGGCGCGCCGGCACAGCGCTGCGAAACGCACCGGCACCGGCACCGGCACCGGCACCGGCACCGCACCGCGG
>VXAL01014956.1:0-90033 GCA_013399475.1 Chauna torquata | reverse complement strand
CCACCTGCTCCACCCTGGGCTCCTCCACGGGCTGCAGCGTGGAGATCTGCTCCATGTGGTACCCCATGGGCTGCAGGGGGACAGCCTGCTCCACCATGGGCCTCACCACGGGCCACAGGGGAACTTCTGCTCCGGTGCCTGGAGCACCTCCTCCCCCTCCTTCTTCACTGACCTTGGTGTCTGCAGGGCTGTTCCTCACTCCTCTCACTCCCAGCTGCTGTTGTGCAGCAGTTTTTTTCCCCTTCTTAACTCTGCTCTCACAGAGGCGCAAACAACATCGCTCATTGGTTCAGGTCTGGCCAGCGGTGCGTCCCTTTTGGAGCCGGCTGGAGCTGGCTCTGATCTGACATGGGGCAGCTTCTGGAATCTTCTCACAGAAGCCACCCCTGTGGCCCCCCTGCTACCAAACCTTTACCACTTAAACCCAATACATGCACATACATTGCTGACATTTCACTTTCTGTCTTTACTCTTCTATTGATATACAATTTCACAGATGAAATAACTACCAAAAATGTAAAATAAAGCCTCAGTTCCCTAAACAGAGGAATGCACCAGCCTTAATTTTATATATGAGGTTGCACTATTTGGTACACACTCCCCTTGTGGTACATATTCCGAATGCTGAATCCCAATGGAGCTTTCTTTCAGTGAAACACTAGTATGACAGTAATGGAAATCCAGATTGGTCACTCCTACCCACATTTCTATCTGTTATTGCTTTATCAAACAGCCTTATGAAAGACAACTGATCCTACACAAAATGAAAAGTATGAAACATAGCACACGTAGAACCAGTATGTATATCAGAGAAGTACCTGTAAGGTCTGTAGTATAGCCACTCAGGCAGAAGTTCATCACATACCTAACTCTGCAAGGTTCAGATCATGCAGGAAGTCATATCAGGAAAAAGCATTATCTGAATGTCCACAGCACACAGTATTTACGACACCTGACCGTTCAGATGTCCTGCATTTATTCTTTACGGCTTGCCACACTCCGTCAGAAAAGTCTCACTAGTTCTGCGAGAGGAGGGACCAGGAACGGAGATCAAAGAGGCTCTGACACAAGCAGTGGACCCGTGTTGTTGAAATCAGGTTTACTAGGGACAGGTCTGTCCTGGATGAGGTCTTGTGTGGATTCTTTGATGTCTAATAAGCACTGAGTCCACACTGAGATTTCTTTGAGCTAAGGAGGTTCCCCGGTCTTCTAGCTGCCCACCTCTAGGAAGCTAACACCCTTGGGACCTCCTCGCTTTCAATCACATTTGAATGAAGCTGGCAAATACATTTCATAGATGTTATGAAATCACTGTGGAAGACCTGCATACGCTCTCAGATACATCCACGCACACAGCCAACGCTGTTTCGTAGACACCGCTCCTTATGAAACCAGGCCAAGAGCATGGACCTGTGCTGCCTTTCACCTCTGTGAAAGGTTAAGGCAGGGTTGTACCTGGGTTTGGGAACTCCTACAAATAATTCACTCCCTCTAGAAGGAGTTTGTGCCTTGCACAATGGAAACCAAGTCTGTGAGCTGAGGGAATGGCCCGGGAAGCCTTTGGGAAAGACAATTTTTATATGGTACTTTCTTTCTTTTACTATACAGAAAAGGTGTTTAAATTGCCAGGACTGTTTTTTCAGATTTTTCTGAAATTATACAATTTCAGACAAGTCCAGCCTTCCTCCTCACTGTGAGCATCGCCGTGTTAGGGTGGCTCTGCTAAAGAGGCACTGACCTTCTCCATCCTGCTGAAACACCTCACTCCAGCTGGGCGAAGAGCCTAAGGAGACAGAAGATACCTGATGGCCATCGCCTGGCACAGCATGTGCAGTGCTCACACGGGTACAACGAGCCTTTCTGCAGCCTGCAGGCAAAGAGGAGACTGTTGTTTAGCTTTGGAGGCCCCTAATCACGAAAGGAAAAACAGCAATGGAACAACAGTACGCTTGTGTAAGCAGGACAGGCTGCTTTGGAGCCCAATTAAACTGTCCTAGTAAACTCAAAGTGCCCTTATAAAAGAGTAAATGAAATAAATGGAAATGCACTTTTCCCCTCTCCAGCATATGAAAAGAAAGCAAGCACTAGGAAAGCAAGCGTGGTGGCAGCTTTTTGAAAAGCTGGTGGCAGGGAGTGCCCTCTGCCCAGAGCATAAAGCCTTCTTAGCACAGGTAAAGTTTGTCAGGCTGGACAGACCTGAAGTAGAGCCTGGAGACGCTCGAACTCCAGGTTAAAAACAAACCTTCATTTTCTGTTAGTACAATGCTCTGCCCTGGGGACGCGGCATCCTGACTCTTGCTATGCGGCCTGGTTAAAAGTTGTAGTAATCCGGCTCTGCGCTTGAGCGGGGACCAAGCTTCTAGAGGAAAGAGCAAACATATTTATGTATTTGGCTCTTACAGTCAAACCTTCGGAACTGAACAATTGCCTTGTATGCCTACGACGTAAATACGCAAGGATGCACGTGAGCACAAAGTAGGACGGGTTCACGTGCACGCACTTCACCGTTTGCACACGCAGTCCTTAGACCACCTGGAAGAACCTGGGTTATCTGCATGCATTTTTCCTGTAGATCAAGGAAAACCTGTGCAGTTTAACAGAGCCAGAATCAGCGCGGCTCTGCAGACCCCCACCGGGTCTGTGTGGACTCCAGGGGTAAAAAGTCTGCAGAATTTCAGGGAATAATCCATAGCAGTTTAAAGCCGCCTGAAGAAGTTAATGGAGATTTATATGCCTGCAACTGCAATGTAATATTCTTGAGAATGACTGACCAAGATGAATGACAGCTGTTTAGTAGCCCTGAAACATTGTGTCAGTGTTAAGCACTATCTAGTGTACATAAATCAAGGTGCAATGCCTACATCATTTTCTTTTCAGATGAAGAAAGGCTTATAGTTTTCATAAAATTAAGCTGTTTTAAAACAAAATTAAATACCGCTCATAAACAGCAGCGATGTTTACCTACAGAAACTAAACAAAATTGGGCTGAATAGACTGAATGAATCGGAACGAATGTGAAAGTTGTAAGGGATGTTCCTTTCTTATTTAGTGTTCTCCCCCTCCCTGGTACTGCTCAAAGGTTTTTTGTTTGCCTTTCCCACGTCTCTTATCTGTGCTTTCAGATACAGAGCGCCTCACAACATGCTATGGCTTGAATGTTTGCATTCATCAAGAAGAAAACTTTTATTAATAAGAATTCAATTATTTGGAAAAGTTTCCTGCCGGTAGAACATTACCCTTCTCACTTCTCATCCAGCAGGAATTTTACTGTCCACAAGCCTCATTCGACTAATAAAATGCAAATAGATGGTTTGCTGCAACTCAGAAGTAAAGGACTTCAGAGGAATGAGCATGAAAAGTGGAGCCTGTCACAAGCATCTGTGGAACAGTAGGAAGTTATGGCAAGCTTGTGAATAGTAGCACTGTCTGAGGCTCCCCATGGGAATACTATTAAATTAACAGCACATTCAGATTGATTGCTTTTTTATTCTGGAAATTTTCGTTTCAGCCACCCAACAGGTATCTTGTAACGCAGAACTGTGGTTCACAGAGGTCACCAGATAATGCACGGGTTTGACTTTATGGCGAGGTTTTCTGCTTTTGTGGCTTTTTCTTTGCTGTGTATCAAAGTCGTGAGTTATTAATTTGTCAGACAGAATTAGAAAAACAGCGACAGTGCTCTGACCCAGCCACTCCCAAATCCTCAGGGAAGTCAGATGTCTCTTCAGAAGTTAGGAACAGTGAGATAACAGCATTACACGCACACTTTGAATTTTAATTGTCATCATTAAGGATTAGGAACAATCCCTGTGAGCAACCAATTTTGCTGGCATTGTTGGGCCAGACTCAAGCCTGGTTTTAGCTAATTGTAATGTAATATTCATGCTTCAAACCTGATTTTAGCTAGCTCCCTTCCCTTCTACTGCAAATGTATCACTGGAGTCTCCTGTCTGGTATCCCCACCCTCACTAACACTGTTATAATTCCACAGGGGAATTATTACAGGGAATAAGGTAATCCTGCCCTTGATACCAAAAATAAAATAGAGCAGTTTTATCAGTTCATAAGCGATCGGTTTTTCTCCTGTACTGCCATAACATTCCTTTCTACATGAAGGCTGAAAATATGGGGAAATTGCTCTTCCAAAGCTGTTTTAGTGTCTGACCAGGTCATTTATGCAGAAAGGATTTTATTTGAAATATTCTGCTCTTTGATTGTTGACTATGTTTTTCTGGTATAATTGCTAGTCCTTCAGTTCAGCACAACCAGCAGTGTTTCTTCTGGCTTTTTACTTCTACATATTCCATGCTGGATCACAACTAGAAAGGACAGCCTGCAAATTTGGCATTGTGGAGAAAAAGGGAAAAAGCAACTGAAAAAGACCAGCTCATATTTCAATCTTCAGAAAAGTACAGCTCTTTCTCAGTTTTTATCATAGTGAAATAATCTGGCTGGCGCTTTATGCCTAGCCTTAAGTAATGGTGTTAAGTGACCGGTATACTTAATCAAAGAGATAGGTAGTTTTGTGAATAACTTGCAGAGCTATGCATGTTCCAGTTCTGCAGGGTAATATCACTGCCCCATTAAATGCATTAATTTGGGATTTACACTGCTAAGAGCTGAGCTTCAGGATGCCAGAATGCAGGAAAGCACAAAATGAAAACTTCCTCCAAGAAAATTAAAGCATGTCCCTCTCTTTACTCAACTAAACCAGGTCATTAAATGAGTAAACCAACCTGATGACGAAAATGCCAACTAAGGAGCGTTACTCTTTCTCAAAGCTATAACCTCTCTCTTGATTGGTTTATGCTATGTAAGCATTAGCAGCACACATCCTGCTTTCTGCTCCACAACGTTTCCCTTCTCCGAATCCTCTAGCCTTGGGAAGAGCCCCGGAGCTCCCTGGTCTGATGCCTCCCTCACGGTCTGTGGCTGGCGTGGGCCCTTTGCTCTTGCACAAGCAGCCCTGGAGCAGGAAGCACCTGGGTGTTCCCCACTCACAGGGCAGGTGGAAGAGGGGCTGCTGCTGTTGTAAGTGAAAACGCAGAATTAGCCAGCATCCTGGCTCCCGGTGGGAAAGTGTTCTATTAATCAAAAAAATACTTTCCACCCTGCAGTGTGTTGCAGACCTTTACACTTGCATCTGCAAAAAATCAGAGCAATTCTTCTGTCATTCTCATAACAAAGTTAAAATACAGAAACTGTTTTTAAATCTAGAAGATTGTTTTTTTAAAGGAAAGGAGAGAACTCCACCGTGAGTAGAAATGCTCTCTCAGCTCGGTGCAGCGTGGTATGGACAAGACCAGAACTTGCAGCTCATTAGGGTAAAGCTGCGTTCCCTGTGTATTTTGGGGCAGCTGAGCTATGCTTGATCAAAAGTTACTGTCATACGACACTAGCTGCTTCTAATTCTATTCCAGAAAGGCAGAGGAGGATGAAGACAAGAAAATTTGGGCATCTCATAGTCCTAATTACCCCCAAACAAGTTGAAATGAAAACGGATAGAGCAATGACTGGGAAGGAGGTTGGAAGTATAACACGGAGCTGATGAAGTGCAAGTGTTCAGGTGTGGGGAACCAGAGCCAAAGGGTCCCGTGCATTCTGTTATCCATAGCATTCACAATGCATTTCTAGTTTTACTATTAATATAATTCATCTCAGAAGACAACTGTTTTCTTCTGAAAATATTCTTACTGTAATTCACAAGATTATATATAACAATGCAATGCTTTGCATTGCAGAGGATAACACACTAATCCCTCCTACAAGGATGGCATTCCTGCCAGGAGATCTAGAAAACAAAGCCCTGAACTTCTCCTAGCAATTTCTAAAGAAACGAACAAGAATGGCATGCCAGAATTTGTAAGGCCCTCACACGTAAAGAAGGGTTTAGAAATCAGTCACATGGAGAAGATGGGAAATGGGGTTACAGGAGATATTTGAAGGATGACAGAAATGTTTCTGATAGGTAAAAGCTGAAGACTGCAATAGCAACATCTTATCATAATAGGATGCAGAAGCCATGCTCAGGAAGGCAAGAGGAAGGGTAAGAAACCAGGACAGAGAGAGTGAAACATAATATGGGAGATTAAATGAGATGAAGGTTTGTTATTTGAACAAGAAATTAAATATTAATTCAGTAGGAGGTCAAAAACTTGTGAATGGACTCAAGGAGGAAGGTAATGTGATCCAAGATTGTGCTTGTAATCTATCAAATCATCCTGAGCTGTGATATGTATCTTTCCTAGGTTTCTAGGATATCCTATCCTTTCTAGGATAGGATACATCTGTGTTTGGGGAACCCTGGCTGCTTTGCCCACAGCATAATCATGAATCCACTTCCTCTTGTATCCAGAGCTTCAGAGGCAATTAAAACAGCCCCCAACTTCTACTGACAATTTTTCGTCCCCAAAACAGATGACAGCCTGCGACTAAGGAGGGATGCTACTCAGTGATTTATAAACGCAGACAACTTGCTTATCACCAGTGAAATCTTCATTTCACGGCACAGAGTATCTATGTATAAAAGTAGCAAGAAATATCTATAGAAATAGAATGGAATAAGCATTGGCATGACTGTCTCCGATAGCATCTCACCCCTTCAGAAGAAAAAGGCATTCTTAAAACTATATAAATTTTGACAAGCACAGCATTTAAAATACCTGGGAAGTAAAATAGTGGTAAATCAAAACAAAAAGATTCATGTCAGCAAAACGCTGGTGTCACATCTGCTAGCTCCACACACACGCTAGCTCCACACACACATCCAAAAAAAAAAAAAAAGATGGGACAAAAATTCCCAAAAGACCCCAAGCTTTTAAGTACCTCATTTGCATTAATGACTCCATGAGTTCAAACATGTGCTCCTATTTTAATGTTGGATAATTACTGTTATGGTAATCAAGACATCATTTAGTGAACCCAGCATATCATGTTGAAAATAAAGATAATATTAGAAGCAGATAATTTAACCTGACATATGAAGACTTGCTCTCATTCATAGAAATGAAAACTTCTCCAGAGCATGTTTAGTGTATAGCACAGCAGCCACATGGAAAAAGGTCGGTTTAGAAGAAACATCTGTAGAAACCCACGCCAAAACATACCTAAAATATTCCCTCAGATCTGTTATTTAGTAAAACTTCGTGGGTCTAGTAGATGTCATAACTTGCCATTCAGAATCTGCACAAACTTGTGTCAACAGGCGTGCTCCCACCGGAAGTAACAAGGCTTTCCAAGGACTGACCACGACCAGCAAGGAGATGCCTGGAAGCCCCCATCACGTTACACACGCTGAGTAATCAGCTTCATTATGGGTCAGTTCCTTATCATATACATCAAAGTTTTTCACCTTTTAAACACTTCTAACATGCCAGTTGAGTCCTTATAACGGAGTAGCCCTGAGATACGAATCACTCTCCAGTTACACCACGTCTGGGCAGCACTGATGGAGAATAAACGTGGATGGGTCACACCAGCTGCTCTGCCAGACAAACAAAAAGCAGCGGGTGACACGGCAGTCTGCATTCATCAGCTGCCTTGCAGGATACGGTGGGCAGTAAGTCAGAGCCCTACAGTGAAACAGGAATTCTTAGGGCTAGTAAACATCTCTTTAAACCACTGACAGGTTTTGACAGAAGATCACTCTGTGCTTGCCTTGTTTCCCCAAGCCACCGTGAGAGAAAGGAAATCAGGGGCTACGACCCTCGGGTGTAGCTCATTATAGATTCAGGTATTCAAATAAGTTTCTGGTCCATTATTAAAAGAGAGTTACTCTGTGTGAATTGCTCCTTTAGCAATTTGCATAGTAATTCCAGCATTCCCAAGCCCTCGACAGTTCCTACAGAAAAAGGAGGGAAAAAAGAAAAGGCTTTTCACAAACATAAGACATGTGCCCTTACTGTAACATTGCTCCACTCACCACTGATACACAAAAATATTGGAAGAAGCTAAATTGAAAGGCTCAGATGGAAAATATGGCAGGTGTTTGGAAAATAAAACATGGAAGAAAGATTGGGAAATGCCAGAAGATTTTTTTAAAAGGTGCTGATGCCCAGTTTCAGTAAAGGCATCAGTACCTAGATACAAGCACTAGAGGAAGGAAGAACGCTTGTTATGAGTACTTTAGTTGATTTTCAGCTAGAATAACTCACCCCCTCAAACTTGTCCAGGTCACTGAAGAAAGCATGTCCTTTGAGGGTATTTCAGTCTGACAATGTTAATTCAAACAGATGACCGCACCTGCATTTGGGAAACATACATCATTGCAAGAAAATAAAGAGGAAAGAACTGTACGGGCATTTTACATGCATTTAAAACCATGTGAATTTTCTGTCGTATAGTACAAGGGATACCTCACGCTTAGCATGATTAGGATCTGTGCTAGTCAAGGTTTACAGTCTTGTGCCCGCGCCAGCCAGACATCAAAAGCCTATGACTAAACCGAGAAAAAAAGGTAGCCCTGCAAGCTCTATTTTCTTACTGTGAATGGCTCACGTTGAATCATCCGCTAGGGCCAGATAATGCTTGCACAAGCTGTAAGATAATGAGTTAAACTCCACAAATGGAAGGCTCAAACCTTTGCAGCGCACTGGGGAAAACAGTGGAAATGAATGAAATGGGGGCTTGTTGCCTCCCACAGCAGCCGCACAGAAGCTGGTCTGTTTGAGAAGGCACGGCGCCTTTGAGCGTGGGGTGCCCTGCCCACAGCACTGGTCACCTGCTGGGAGCTGGCATTGAATTGGGTTACATTATAATTGGATTTTCCGAAGGCACTGCATTAGCATTTTCCATGATCTCACCCTTATTAGCCAAATCGCTAATCAGGAGTAGTGCAGTTACACTGTTTGCTAGTTAAGCAATCTGCTGCTATAGTGTCTGTAAGCCAGCTTCAAATTCACACAGCGATAAAAACTCCTCTCACTCTCTCTCTGACAGACTTGGGAGTTTATTCTGTGGCTCATGTTGCAGTCAAACTCTAATTTTCAATAGTTCACAAAAAAACTATTTCTCTGCAGAGATCAGTTCACGTGGTGCTTTGCTCATGTGCTTCCTGATTCCTTACAATAAGTTAGGAAAACTTTTCTTTGATCAACAAAGGCAAAAGTAGCATTGCCATAAAATTTAACAGCAGAAAAAATCTTTTCCCATGGACTCTTCCCCACTGTGTCCAAAATCAAATGCTGAACATGTTTCATCCTGTAAGGTTATTTTAATGCCTTTATATGTTGATGGGAATGGAAATACCTGTTCTAAACGCAGAAATGACACGCAGACAATCTCTAACTGATCGCTCTGTCTTTGTACAGCTCAAAAAGCTGTTTGCATGGGAACTTAAACTCAGATTAACTACTTCTGAGTCATCAGGAAAGTGAACACGACATCTCATGTGGCTCATGGCACAAAAGTCTCAGTTTCTTCTCTCAGGTGGGGTCCCAGCAGGTTTGGGTACCTGCCTCGCTAAAAGCCTGAAGGAAAGAGACAATCTTGCAAGTAGGTTATTAGGTAGCACTTGCTGAACAGCCATTCACCACGATTTTCAGAAAATTTTCAGTCTAAACACGTTTAGATTTTGTTTAGAAGCCCAGGTTTTATTCTCAGATTGGAGGTTACACAACAATGTTTGGATTCATTACAGCGGGATTCTTTACGAGAATTGTTTGGAAATATAAAGCTGTTTTTACTGAGAAGTTAAACCCATGAAATATTTCTACTAAAATTATATTCCTCTACAAATAAGTACACAGAGAAAAAAAGAAAAGGTGATTGTCTTCTATATACGTTTGGAGCCAAATCAAAAAGAGAGCTGGCCTGGAGTCAGAACGGGAATAGGCACCTTGTACCTGGCCTAGCATCAGTGGTACCCTGATTACAATTACACAGATATGTTAAAGCGGTGAAGTGCGTTTCCTTTTTACCACACAAGGAAAACAGTACAGAATTCAAGATGGTACATCAACAAATCATTCCCAGAATCAAATAAAAATGGCTGTAATTCTCAAACAGAAAATATCACAACATTATTGGGCTGGAAGCTCTTGAATTCAAACCAGATGCGACTGTCTTCCAAATCCCCAGCAATAGCTGCACCTTTTATCATAAGGCTTTTTAACAGATTCTCATAGCCAGCACAAACAGCATCTTCAGAACAAAGGGCAGTAACACTTCCCAGCAGAGTTTAACTGGATCCTGAGGATCACTAGCCTGAATGATCTGCTTTTCTATTGTCCTCGCAGGGATTTCACCAGGCATAAATAGCATGCACCAAAGAGATAAGGAGCTAGGGGCAGAAACACAGAACAAAACAAAATAATGAAGATGCAAGATGAGCTTGCAGACTTTGGTCTATGCTTCTCCAGGTCAGAGGCTGTCAGCGATGGGCTCCTTTCTCTGAGGATGAATCTACAAAAGTAAATCAATACAAATAATTTTGACATTGAGTAATACAAC
Source organism: Chauna torquata (assembly GCA_013399475.1). Taxonomy (NCBI): domain Eukaryota; kingdom Metazoa; phylum Chordata; class Aves; order Anseriformes; family Anhimidae; genus Chauna; species Chauna torquata. The sequence continues at coordinate 79,584 of VXAL01014956.1, read as the reverse complement.
CTGCTTATGATTAATTTCTCTCTGTTTTCTCTCTCTCCTCCCCCTCCCTTGGAGCTAATACTGCACATGCTTGGAAGCCTGTAATCAGTCCAACACACATGACAGTAAGTACGAAGCGGCGTAAGAGTGTGGGAACATCCTACAATGCACTAGTAGGCTCTGTCTGTCGGCTTCGATCTAGTCCCAAGGATTCTTGGTACAAAGAAAGCAAACAGTAGGGTCTAATAACCTACAGCCCCCATGTAAAGCCTTTCTAGACCTCTAAAAAGAACAGCTGACATTCAGCAGTGCTCACTAGGTATACATTAACAGTAGGTGCACCCAAGAGAGTAGGTAAGTATGAGAGATGGAAGAATTACCACAACTGTTAACTAGGTGTCTGTGGTTCAAACGTGTTTGATAGTAACTCACTCGAGCTAGGAAAACAAAATATGATCGAAGAAAGGAAATATGCTATGGCCAACGTAACGCATACTTCCTTCCTGAAGTTTCAAAAGATTCTTAAAATGCTATAACATGTTGCTGGTAGCACACACACCAGTGCTCACAGTTCTTTGCTTACAAGAGAAACATGAGGAGTGAAATACTTCCAGCAGGGATCTGAATCTGCCTGGGAGAATTGCTCTGCAGCTACTGTGCAGTAACCCCATCCTTCACTTCTGAACACACAGGGCTAACGAGACCCAAACGTATATGGAAGAAAACTTGATCCGAAAGATCCACATTTATAACAAGCTGCAGTACCACGTAAATCATCGGTTTTGGCTACATTTTTCCTTGCAGGTAGTATCAGAGCTAAAATTCATGGGTTTTGTTCACAAAAGCCAGGAAGAACAACAATTAGCGGACTGGTTCTTTGTGCATCATTAAAGTAGATAAAGACAGATAAGTATAGGCATTTGTGCATATGTATACTTAAAATAAACTGATTTTTTCCACAGTTCACCTATCCAGTGGACTACTGTATTCTTATACCATAGTGCACACACCTCAATCCGGATTCCCACACAATTATTTAGAAATGAAAGCTTTTCCAAAGCAACCAATGATTTGATAAAAGTGTAAAAAATGCGCACCTCGGCCTTGCAACTCTGACTTGCATTTAGAAAGTCCCAGATAACTCTGACCCATCGCTGTGCAAAAGCCTCTTCGGCTCACTGTCAGTGCCCGGAGTGATACAGCTCCATGGCACCAGCTGCGACTGCCGCAGAAATGAGTACAGAGCAAAACCAAAAGCTTTCAGGAAGAGGTGGCAAGAGCAATACATCCATTCTGGTCCTGTTTCTCCAGCATCCTGTCTTTTCTGCTCACCTGTGTCCATGGAAAGGGAGCACAAATCCCTCCCCAGTCAGAACGGGGCCAGTAGCACCCTAGTGCAGAGATTTGCGTTAACGTAACAGGTAAGCGGCAGAGTTAATTCATTTCATGCAAATAGCTCCCTGTAACAGCAATGAGGGTGAAACACAACTTTTCTATCAAGCAACATGTTTCCAAAGCTTCACACCAAACCTCAGTATTCATATAACAATATAATGTTAACAAAACCCACAGGATTTGGATATTCAAACACCTCAGGCAGCAGGTATGTCCTTTAATTAATTATTTGTGTTCCCTCCCAGACCTGAGGCCCACCAGGTTTCACCCCATCACTGGGACACATCGAGGTGAACCAGCCAGTGCCGAGGTGCCTCTTGCTCTGTAGGTTCTTGCCCAGCTGGTGCAAACCAGCAGGTAGCACGACATCGCAGGCATGGTCTGCCAGGGGGGAAAGGCAAATACGATCCAACAGGGAGATCCCACAAGCTAAGAGTCTCTCTCACCTGAGGCGACATTTTGCAGTACCGAGCAGGTTTCAGAGCCCAGCAGAGTACTTTCACACACAAAACACATAGAATAGGCAACAGAACTTGGACTCCATACGACAAGCAAACTTTAACAACCAAATGGGATGGAACACATTTTTACATCACTTCCTCGGGTGATCAATGAGGAACTAAAGATGTTTCCAGACAGCAGATGCATGCTTCAGCAAGGCATCAGGGAAGAGAGCAATCTGATGACAGCAGCCACCAGGCCACCGCTCACCTGAACGCCACCATCCACATCACCTTTCAGCAAGTTCCCTGCAATGCCTTAATTCTTCCTTGTTTCATGCGAAGGAAAAACTATTGCCAGTGTGTGTGGAGCTGTTTAAAATCTAACATTCACTGAAAACAAAATAAGATCTGGATAAATCTTGATACGCCGTTTAATAAAAATAAAATGATTAAGTCACGCTGCTGTTAAGATTATATATCTTGTTCCTCTGCGCATGAGACACTTCTGCCTGGTACTCTGGAAAACTAAAAGTTTTCTCTGATCTCTATGTCAAGTTGACTTTTAAAAGCAATACTTTTTTTCTTTTTTTAAAAGGCAACTTCTTGTGTTTCTGGAGTTAAAAATTGTAGTTGTACAGAGTGGCCTTTTCTTTAAATTGCGGTAGCAAAAATCAAGTTGTATCAGTACAAATCCTGGAAATAATCACATATGCATTCCCTGTGGGATGGCAAGCTACTAATTAGCTATCTGTCTTGACTAGTTGGGAGCAGATATTTTCTAATGTAGTGTATGCACTGAGGACAGGCTAAATACCAAAAATGTTTAGGTTTCTTTTTTGTTTGTTTTGTTTTGTTTTCCAGGAAAATTAACATGTCAGTTATTTGACTTTTTTCCTGTCTGGTTTTCATTGAAAACCTCCACAAATCTATTTTTCAGTTTTACATTTTCCCCCTCCCTACAGATGTCATTATTTTCAGTGGAAAACCCCACACTTCCCCCTCTTCTTCCAATTAGCTGTAATTATAACAACATTAGCTGCAAAGTAGGTACCTTGAGGGCAAAAATCTGGAACGCAGCAGAGTGTGGAAGGGAACAAGAGATGGTATTATAATGCAAGTGGACACATCATGCTGCTTCATGCGCTTATCTGGGCATCCCTAGGGCTTTACAGGTTGATTTCTGCTTTTCCTAGGCGTGCCAAGATGGGGTGGTGACCAGCTGCTCTCGTCCGTCCCACAGCCTCCAGAGCTACTCCTCGAACTGAGAGGCAGCTGAAGGGCTCGGTTTTGGCTTCTCCCTATGCCTGGCATAACTGGATCCAAAACTAAAACACACAGCGTAGGAGAGAGAAATCCAGTAGTTGTATCAAATGTTCTGAATGGGGTAACTGGGGTTCTTAAATGCGTGTATTGAGACTCTTTCTGCCAAGAAAACAAATAGAGTAAGATTAATTTTGGAAGTGAAAAAGGCAATACATGCCAGCAGTTGCGGCATGTAAAAGGGTTCTTGCTTTGAGTAGGCTTTGTGCATTAAACCTCTTTTCCAGAGAATTTTTCATTAAAAAACTGGGTTCAGGGAAAATCTCCAAAATCAATCCTTTTTTTTTTCAACTGTCTTTTCAATTCTGCGCAATTGGATAAGGAAGGAAGTCAACGCTGCTTGCCAAATAAAGTGACATTAAGTACACTTGCTTGAATTCTTTCAGCCTTGCTCCTTAAAAAGCAAAAAAAAAAAAATGCTGAGTGACAGAACACAGAGATTTAGGAGCTGACGTCCCTCCAAAGGCAGCACAGCTGGCAGAACAATGCTAAACTGGAAGGATTTGAGCACATTTTGGGAGTAGGCTTTCCACAGAGGGAAGTACCTGGGGAGGGACCAGCCCAGAAGCAGGCAGGAGGAGTTAACCTCTTGGAAACACATCGCTGGTGCAGTGAGACGTCTCCCTTCTTTCTTAATCTCAGCCCACCTCCCACCGCTTACCTTTACGCACTGCCCTTCTCTCTTTATCGTGGCCTTCAAGCAAACACCTTTGCATTTCTGGAAGCCGGGCAATTTCTCCTAATCCGGCTCTGAATACCGGCGGTTGCCCTGTGAGGACTCCCTGAGTGCTCGTTCCCTGGCACCTGTGGAGCACGGCTGGACACAAAGTGTTCCTGTCCATCTCTTTGCCCTGCCTGCTTTCAGCTGGAGTATGTCATGTTTGGGAAGACATGGAGAAGAAATGTTTATGCTCACAGCCAAGCTGAGCTCTGGTATGAGTTATCAGTTTTTGAGCAGTTTAACAAGACATGCAACGTGAAACTTTCTGGATACAAACAGGAAGAAAAAGCTAGTAAAATCAGATCAATAAACTCAAATACAGCCCTCACCCTGCGCTTTGCAACTGCCTGTTGAATATTTCTGGATTCAGTCTGGATCCCAGTGGTGGAGAACTGACCTCTGGACGAGACTGCCGCATGGAAGAGCAGGAGGAGAGGAACCAGGCTCAGCCCTCACCTTCCTGCGGCCGTGCAGGCACACGGATGGCACGCGGCTGCATCCTGCAGGGAAAGCCACTCCAGCCCACGGGCATGCCTCTAGTGCCTGTTGTGCTGCAAATGCACAAGGGTGTGGAATACATCTGCTCGCCGAACACATAATCAAAACCAGAAATCTTTTCTCAACCTTTTTGGAAGTTGTATATTATGCAGTTAGTAGATCTTCACTGTCCCATGCAACCCCTGGCAGGTCAAAGCATCTCCACGCTCTCATGCTTACCAGTCGCAAGGCTGTGGTTTTTAACCTATGAAGCCCATCAAAGTTGCTCCTAAGGTCCCAAAGCCAGTGTGGCCTGAATGGTTCTTTGCTAATATTTAAGTAAACTCCCTGCAGACAAAGATGTGTTTCTATAAAACAAGTTGAGTGGTCAACACAAAGTAGCCAGATGATTATTACAAAAAAATAAAAATAAAAAAATTTGATTTACAGCAGCACAGATCTCTCTACCTCTGCTGCGAGAATTTGTGGTAGAGTCATTTTGTGGCCGGTTTGTGCTGTAGTACAAATATTTCTGATCCACTAGACAGGCAGCTTTTAGAGAGACAAAAGCTAAACTACACCACCTTTTATTCTTCCTTTGTTAGGCAGTGTCTTTTTTTTTTTTTTTTGTAGTAGTAGTAGTAGAGAACTACAAGTATTATCAGTCAGGACAGCTATTAAACTATCCTTACAAGACAGGACTACTTTCTTCTTACCTTACATACATAGTTCAATACCCCTCATTGATGCTCGAAAATGCTTCCTTTTTCTGGAACACTCTCTTGCAGGACAATTTGTCCTAAGAAGCTCTTCCTCCTGTTTCTTACTTTCCTATCGGAAGTCTCATTTCTCTCATTTCAACAAGGGAAGTGCAGTTCAATTGCAGTTTACCTTGCTTGGGCTTCCTCCTCCTATCCTATATCATCATTTCCCCTTAAATTCTGAGGCCTTGAGTCTTCTCTTCTACTCTCCCTTTCTCAGCTAGACGTCTGAATTTTAGTTATTTTTCTCTAAAGATTTCTATTTCCCCGGATTCATCCAGGAGATGCACGTATATTGTCTCTTGCTACTTTAAGAGCTCTTTACAGCCACAGTTACCATAGTTTGAAATGTTCATTGCTTTGTCCTTTGATATTGACTATAACTTTCTTGGGGGGACCATTAACTTCTATTAAAGAAGGTATTTCAAAAATAACTGTGGACAATCATGGACAAATAAAAAATGGATTAAGTAACTTAAATCCTGATTACTGAATCAAAAACATAAAGAAAGGCCAAATATTATACACAGTAGCTAGTTCTGGACACCAGAATGACTACGAACAGTCAGTAGTTTTTGTTTTACTTATTTAAGTGTACAGAGAAGTAAAAATTTTAAGTAAATATAATCATAAATGCATACCAAGATTACTAGTTGTGTTTGGTCATCTCCACACATTCATACATGCATGCACACACTCTGACCACCACATTTCCATGCTCTACGTGAACAAAGGCAGGGGTAAGATACTCAAGCATGCTGTTATATCACGCTGTGAACTCTGTATTCAAGGACACACTGATGTGTTTTCAAGGCTGAGGACTGGTCTCCCAGGCCACAGCACCTGCTTCTGGGAATAACTGGCTCTCTCTGTAGAGTAACTTTGTTGTACTGCAAGGGCTACGGACCCTTCTTTTCATCCAGATTAAATCCTTAAATGGCCCATAGATACTCAGCAGTAAAATACAGAGGCAAGTCACTAAAACCAGCTCCTCATGCTCAAGGGTTGCAAGGCCTGCAGACCCTTCTTTTCAGTAGTATTAAATCCTTAAATGGCCCGTAGACACTTAGCTGCCAAATACCAAGAGAGGTGACTTTACCAGCAAGAAGCATAGAGTAGCTCCAAGGTGCGTTAGCCAAAGCAGCAAGGCATGTCACTGAACCTCACTTAGCTGACACTTCTTCTGAAAGAGGGAGCTGACGCAGCCCTGCTTAGGTAACAAATGACGTTCACTGCTCCAAACTCTGAACAGACACAGTTTTTTTGCATAAAGCCATATTTCATAGATTAGCAGTGGAACATTAAAATTATAATTAAAATAATTAAAAGATATTTGTCAACATTCATCGCACAATCTTCAGAAACTTCACTTACATCAATAAAAGTTCCCCACACCAATGTCAGCATAACGTCATCACAACACTGACAAGGGTGGACAACGTACACACACTCCACCCCTCGTCCCTTCACCACATTAAACCAACACAAATTTGCCACGATTATTACACGCTCTGACATTGACTTTGACCATGAAGCTAAACCACAAGATAATTACCATATCTTGCTAATGTGGAATGAACACCTCATGCTCATTCTCATTTTGGAAAGTAAGGCTTAGTGGAAAAAAGGGTAGAACATTTTTTGTGTGTTCTCCCTGCCCTGTTTCTCTCATCTTTCTTGTGTTTTGACGAAATCATTTCCAGGGTAATTAGAAAGGTTTCAAACCAAAGAGTGCCAGATCCAAACCATCACACCACTGTGAAAGTTTGATGCTGGAGACAACACTGCTTCTCATGCTTGCACGTAAGTGATTCTCTGTCAACTACCAAAACATAGATATGTGGGGAAAATAACAGATGGGAGTAGAAATCTTGGAAAATGGGATGGGATGGGGAGAAAATAGGAAATTTCTGTGGCAGATTTATTTTCTTAATTTTAAAAATATTTCAGTAATTATCCTATTTCCACAGATACAGGGAATGATGTGTTCCTTACAGAAAATAGAAAGGCAAACTAGGCTTCACAAATGCAAAAGTTCTTTAAGAGAGCCTTCTCTGAACAGGGCAGCAGGTAAGAAAAGTGGTACCAGCCAGAAAAGAAGTACAGAAATGGCTACATGAGAACCAGAAGACAGGAAATTACAGCTTCTTCCTTCCCATGCTGGTTACAGAAGAACCTGGATATCCCCAGTCAGGTGCCTAAAGCAAACACATTCCTCCCCACCAGGGAGGGAAGAGAGAAGAAAACACAATCTAGGTACAGCTACACAAAACCACAAAAAAGCTATGAATTCCTCCTTGGTGTCATATGCCTTTGCAGTCCCAATGACATTCTACCAAACTAAATATTGAGTCTTTGTCATAATGCTAGTTAGAGTCAGTGTAGAGACTCTCAGATTTGAGAGATCTTTAAATTTTATTTTTTTTTTTTTGACAGCATGTCATAGAAAATGCCAGTTTTCTGATTCATTTCACTTGTGTTCAGCTCTAATGCTGACCCATGCTTTGTGAAAAAATACCCAATATCAAAGGAAAATTTCTTCAGCTAGGGAAAACTAAAGGATTTGCCCTAGAAACATCAATCTACTGAAACAGCATTTCTAAAGGAAACTGCCTTATGATAGAAGTTGCTGCACTAGTGTTTAATTTTTCTATAATGAAGCACTAGCTCAGGAGAGATAAGATTTATTGGTCTGTTTATCACCTTATGAGGAAATGAAAGCTGAGAAATGAGATTGAGGAATGCTGCCACACATATGAACTCATTTAAACTCACCATTGCAATTAGCACTAGTCAAAAACAGAACAAAGAAATTGGAACAACATTAAAAATACTTTGTTCATGTATTCTTTAAGTTTCTATCTTTGAAACCTTTCTTAAAACAAATGACTTAAATATAGATTTAATATAAGTGACTATATATAACACATAAATCCAGGTTACTGCATTTTAATTGATAGTAGAATTTGGACTTCTCTGTGACCAATGGCTGATAAAACAACCTCTATTTTATTATCAAAGATAAAAAGAGTAAGAGCCTTGAAGATATACCAGATGTACACTATGCACTACACATCACTATGATGGTAGTGGTTGAGAATTTTTTATGGGCACTAAAAAAGAAAGGGAAGAGAAGTCTATGAGTTTCCTACTTGCTGTTCCACTGAGGAGGAGGTATTTGGATATTCTAGACAAGGAACATAAGTAATAGTAAGTAATAGAAAGACAAAGCATGGTTTAAAAACAGTTTTTTTCAGGGTACCAGAAGTCATTATAATCAAGCAGTGTAAAAGAAATGCCTTTTCTTCATATTCTGTAAGTGTACTGCCCTGGACCACAGCTGCAGTTGGTGGCTGGACTCGTTTCATACACTGGTATAAACATCCTCTCAGTATTCTCTGGTGCAATAAATCACTCTGAGTTTAAGTGGGAGGAATTACAAAATTAATCTCCTGTCCTCTCTTGCAGTCACAGCACTACTTTCCCTACAACCACATCAGAACCCTCCAAGCAGTTGCCATGTAATTATGAGAAGCTCATCCTCCATTTTGGCAAGCTACATTCCCACCCTACCCTTTCTTCTGGGTGAATGTGGAGGACAATAAACAACGGAAGAGTTCCTCTGTAGCCATCTTCTAGCTGTTACAAAACAGCTTTTGGTGATGACTCCCTCCCACCCCATATGGTATCCACTTGCACTGTGAAATGACGCACAGATGGAGTACACATGTTCCTGCAGCACACAAGAGCGAGCCTTGCTGGTCCCTTGCGCTGCACAGGATCATGTATTACTCATTTGAGATGGTATCGCTACAAAGGGTCATGAGACATGAGAACAGAGCAACACACAAAACTTTAGGTGCCATCATTCTCAACTACTTTTGAGAGAAAAGGGGTGGCTTTGGGAGATTTCTGAAGAAGATGTGGAGGGACAGATTCCCACCCAGAACAGTGTCCCTTCTTCTTTGTGCTCCCTGGCATCTGTCTTTTGAGTGGTCTGAACCAAGTACTTTGAAACACTTCGGAACTTTGCATGATTTCAAATCCAGGCACAAATATTAAATGCTTCTCTTGGTTTCCAACAGATAGCTTGCACCGACACTTCAGCAAGTAATTAATTTCATCTGTTTAAACAGTTTTATTTTCAGACCTGGCACCTTGAACTACCAGAGCAGATCAAGAACAGCAATGGGTATTTTGCCTTTAAAGTGAAATGACATCCTAAAACCTGCACTTTTTCTACCAAGGACTTCTAAAACCTGACCCATCTTGGCCCCCAGGTTTGGCCCATCATTAAATTCAATCTTAGCTGGAGCAACAGAAGCTCTAAGGACAACTCTAAGGATATCTATTATTTTGGACTCTTACTAGGCACTTAATGAGGTAAATGTGTGATCCTATAATGTGTAATAATAGAGATATTTAACAAATTGCAATGAAACTGAAAGCTGTAATGTAGATGGTATTATATTAGAAACCTCACCTGTGTTGCACATACACCAACCTCAGCTCTCTGAGGCAAAGCTGTCACGTAAGCACTCAACAGATAAATAGGAAAGTTTACTATACATCCCTCAAAGGCCCCCATTTAAAAAAAGTACATTTAAAATACGCTCTGTACAGCTGTTGTCTTACCATTTGCCTTGTGCTGCACATCTGGCGGAAACTGGTCAGGAACATACCACTGATAGTCTGGCTGCACAGAACAATAAAACATTATTACAGCAATATAGACTTCATAGACACTTCAAACAAAAGAATAGTGGCATGTTAAAAATATAATTGTTCTGTGAAGCTTTTTACTAGTCATACAAAAGTAGTTTACAAAAACCTTATATTTAGCTTTATGTTTCCACTGATCGAGCCTTTCAGCTTGCTTGCTTTTTTGTGACATGTGGTTTAGATGCTGAACAGATTAGAAATGTTGGTGTAAACCTTTCTAGATCTCCCAAATCAAAACAAACATTAACAGAATCAAATCAGATTTTATAAGGGCTTTATAGTACACTGTGGCTAAGGAATAAAATGTACCAGAAGACACTAACAGGTACCACATTTTTAAGTGACTCCATCTTCTGTAGGTAGGAAGCCCAGAGAAACCTGGTACACACCGACCCGACAGGAGAAGCTGTTCCAGTTTCAGTACAGGTAACACAGCTTTTTGCATGATAGGAATATCCCATTGAATAAAGTTCTCTCCCTTCTCCCTTTCCCAAAAATTAGCATTTGTGTTACCATTGCATCGGCTGTTATTAAATAACTTATTGAAAATACTGTGGGATGGGAAGATTCTCCATCTTTCTAATGAGAGGAACTACTGGGAAGGTTATGTCCATACAGGCATAGTTTTGTCCAGGGAAATCCTTCACAGCAAGAAACAGCAAGGAAGAAAGAAATATTTCACTATAGTTTATACCATACACTATGGTAAATACGTAGAACATTCCCACCAGAGAAAACAATTTTGGGGCCAGACAGTTCAGTTGAAGCTCTATTAAACCATCAATGTGGTTTGAGTACTACATGCAAGCTCATCAAATTCCAGGTAATTACTGCTTCAATTTAGTTAAACTGGGAAAATAATTCCTATTTTGCAGAAATTACTCTGAAAAAACCCTGAGTAACCCAAGGAGACTCTTACACATTTCAACTTGTAGGGAAGAAATTTCATTGACTTCTAAAGAAGTTTTGCCTACATTAAGACAACAGGATGAAGCTGTAGATACAGAAAACAGATTTAACTTTTATGTATGCTGTCATTCATAGTTAAATAGCAGTAATCACTGGCATACACTGTTGGGATAAAGGAACTATCCTATTTTCACTTAAATAATATTGTCCACAGGCATTATTAACTAATTCTGTCCTTGTGGGCAAACAAAGCACACTCTGATGTAAAGGAAGACTGTGCTTTGCTTTGTGCACAGTTTTTCCACCGATGTCTCAAAATATACTTATTTGCATTGCTCTTCTGAGCTTCTGTTGAATTTTCTGTTCTCTGATCCACTCTTCTCTTTCATACTTACACAATGCAAAGTTGAATGAATTTCATAGACAAGAGATGTATTTCATGTCAGACTAAACAAAATGTTTCTACTGACAATAAAAGGAACAAAAAGGTGCAAAATTTAAAAAGACTGAAAAAGCAAAAGCACAGACTAAACACACAGGATTATGTACGTTAACTCAGGACACACATTAAATTCTAACACCTTTCTTCATTGCTAACAAATTGCTCAGGGAGTTAGCAAAAGCTCAGAGCAGCAACACTGCACTCACACAGACAAAGAATTTCAAAGAAAACTCAGAATGAAACTGGGAGTTACAAAGCAACCAGTCAAACTGACCCCAGCACTCCAGCAGGAATGGCGAAGTTGTAAAACCCAGTGATCCCTTGCAGAATTAGAAACCTAGATGATGAAAGTTCAGGGAGAAGAGCCAAAATAATCTGGGACAGTGTCCAAATTGCAGTGAAAAACATTCTGCAATACTTCCAACTCTGATAAACAGGCAGATAAGCACACTCTTGAAGTATAGAAATAACTCGTTTGACCACAGCTTTTCCATTGGATTTCTGCAGTCGGAAAGCCATATATGAGTCTTGCAAAAACTAAGCTATAATTTCTCAAATAATGAACACCTTCTGATAGGCAACAGCTTTATAGGCAGAAATGACATTCACCGTGTTTAAATTTATTCTTTCTAGTTTTGAACAAGTACAGCCTACTTCTTAGATAACTCACAGCATTTCAAAAATATCATTCTTTGAAGCAGTGTTTTTCTTGAAATAGATAACTCATCCTGACATAACCTGCCCTAAGGCAAAGGATTCCTCTTCCTGCTGAGGAAGACAGGACCCTATTGTGTGCCAGGAAAAAATTCAAATTTCCCACTGGGTTAGCCACACTCAGATATAACTCCCACTTATGCTGATTTTTTTCTTCTTCTTCCAATACACAGGCTTGCTTGGGAAAATTGCATTCCTAAAGCATTCACAGCCTTTGTGCCTCATCCTCAGTAGAACCTCTTTCCTCAATCCCATTTCACATCAGAGTACCAGAAAGAAGATGCTACTTGGTACGAGCAACAGCTTCTGGGATTTTGCCCTTACGGTTTAACAGCAGCGTTGTGCATCCTGCCACTAGCTTGTCAGCGTGTGGGAATGTGTACACGGAGCGGGTGACTGTGCAGTCAGCCTACAGGGGTGTTGCCTGGTGGTAGGACAGTTGTATTATCCGTGAATACAGAAACTGTAAGTGAAGCACGAAAGTAATTTTCCAACTATAGGGCGAGAGAAAGAAATACTCAGGGTAGGACATGAAAATAAGACATTAGTCAATGAGTTTTCTTCGACTGAATAGAGGGAAGAGAACAGAATAATGCTGACTGCAGCTAGATACTCACTTTTGTCACTATCATTTATTTTGAGTACCCAGAACTGGGCTCCAGCTAGAAAAGGCTCTGAATTTACATGGATGTAAATTAATCTAAGAAACCAACAAGAGTCCAATCAAACAACCTTATTTGTTTAATTATAGAGTGACCAGCAGTATCATTGAAAACAAACGTATAATCCCTTTCTCTTCTAAGTGGATTTATAGGTGAATATATTTGCCAAAATAAATTTAAAATATATAAGAATATCTACTTAAAGTATAACTCATCAACCATATATTTAAATTGCTGTAATTTCTCCTCTGCGTACAGCTTTCAGTTGGTTATGTTTCAATTGAGACATGGCAGCACACCGTGCAGCTCAGTACCAAAGACACAGAAACAGCAAGGAAGAAAAGAACATGCTTATAAAATAAAATCAGCATCCTGGAGAAGACAAACATGGAAGACTGTACAGAGATCAGAAATGCTCTTCTAGATCTAGGGGTAATTCTAAAACTGGTACAAAATCTTGATCTGGCACTAAAAACAAACTGAAAAACAACAGATATAGTTACTGGTGAGGACAGCAGTGTGATAGCACCACATTAATTCTTCTGTGGTCATCATGCTGTGGGAAAATCAGTGCCCTTGTGAAATGGGAGATGGTGGGAACCTTACTGAGTGCTGCTGCTGTTCATGTGCCCTGCGAGACATTGGATGTACTCGAGGATCTTGATAGTGAAGAACCAACCCACAACTCCCATAATTAACACATGGGGAGAGAAAGAGTGGAGGTGGGTAGCTGGGCCTCTCAGACTGTACCGGGAGGTCTTTTGTCTGTCAAAAAATAAGCAAAGCAAGAAAAAATGCATTACTAGCAGCACATGACAACCAGCAGAATATCCACACACAAATTCATTGGTGAAAAGCAAGAGGGAAAAAAAAACCCTCTCAGCATGGGTCATGATGCTTGTAGTTTAGCCCCTTCAGATTGTTCATGATTTAAAAAAATATTTAAGAAAATTGACCTTTGCCATGCCAGAGTCTTGACACTTTTTGAATTAGAAACTATTTTTTTCAATATATGGCAAGCACATTTCTGGGTGTTTTCTATACTCAAGAGATTTTCATTACACATAGTAGCTTTCAATAAAGTGAAGCAGAACTACATGGACAGGCACTCACATAACAAGAAAAATAAATAATATTGGTAAAAGACCAGAGGCTATGGTCTCGAGATTTGGTTGTGCCTTTTCTTAGGCTTTCTGTGTCCCAGTAGAATTGATGGGAATTTGCCTAAGGACAGAGCACGGAGGAATAAAAGATGAGTCAGAACTAAATAACTCGACTTAAGAAAATAAACTAATAAATATACTGTATGGCTCCTCTCATGTTTAAAGCATTTCACAAGCTCTGTTTAATTGTATCCTGAAGCAGAAAGAGACAAACAAGATGAGCTCGAGTGTAAGCTCCCAGTGCCCCAACCGCCCAGCAGCGGCTGCCTGTGGGCGTACCTGTGCCTCAGAAATTTCCTGTGATAAAGGCAAGGCACAGCTACACGAAAAAGGAGGAACTGTGTATGAGCAAATACCGTGGAGCATCTGATGCACTGCAAGTTCACACCCTACCTGGTCTCTCTTATCTGCCCATAGCCACAGATAATTTGTGGAACGGATTTGGGTCAGCAGCTGTAGCTGAACACACACCCAGGAGAGTTTAAGTCCTTGTGCCGAGCCTCTGTATGTGGGTGAGCCTCGGGTACAACTCCACTATCCTCCATCTCCTCTGTCTCCACTAGAATACACCAGTGAGTCCCAGCATCTGTCCTGCAGCTAAGTGCCGGTTACGTACAGAACCAATCCTCTGGCAAGGGTTCAAGCTCTTTACACTGGGAGAATAAGCATCCTGCTTTCTCCCTCCCAAGAGGGTAAGAGAGGAGGAAGAAGGAAGGTGCTCATTCTACCAGTGTAAAGAGCTTGAACCCTTCAGCCCTTCCTGCCATGTCCAATGCCACTGACTTTGGCGGCTGGCGTGCAGAGGGAGAGGCTGGGAGGGTGAAGCGGAGATAGCTTTGCACTGCGCCTGAGGGCCAGCTTGTCAGTTACGTGCAACAACAAGGCACAGGAAGATAGAAGCATACCTGCTGCTGTAACTGCATTTCTAGTTGTTCCTTTCCTTTCAGACAGGTCTTAATCTGTGGAGAAATGAAATATTCGCCCTGATAAATTGAACCCTCAAAAGCTGCCCCCAAAGCTGTTCCTGTTGCTGCAACGCAGGGACGCGTTGTGCAGCACTAGCACCGCCCTTAGGGCACGCTGCATATGTGCACTGCAGGTAACATTTCCCCTGGTCCAGAGAGGCTGGGGAGGAGTGGGAGAGGCTTTTTAGCCCCATTTGTAGTCCCCCTGTTCACTGTCACTGCTGTGAGAGGCTCTCACAGCATCCACTGACCAGCTGGGGCCATGCAAGAAGTTCAAGTTTTTATGCTCTCGAGACAGCAAAAATATATAGGAAGATGTCTGTGAGTACTCTTTCCTACAAATATATATATAATGTTTACCTTATTGAACCACCCAGGAACAGGCTGGTGGGTGGGGGAAATATAATTCAAAGTTATGGCATGCAAAGTAACGGATTTGTGCTAGGTATTCCTGTATGCCTGGGATGCCCCAAACGGCAAATCACGGCGTTCACTCTGGTACTGCTAGTTCTTCTTTTACACCTGCATGAAATGCTTCCAAGCACCTATAAAAGCATTCATTAGCCTGAGGACTTACCGTGGCAGTGCCAGCATCAGCCAAGATGCCCAGCCTGCTCTCCACTCCAACTGAAGCTGATGGGAGTGAGGAGCACTTGACAGCACCTTGCCTCTGACACTATTGCAGGATCTTACTAGTACTGATGCATATCTTGGCTGAGAATAAGGCAATACTGCAGTGTCTGTTTCACAACAAAGTTGGGGAGGACAATAAATCATCAGAGAACATTTTGGTAATCAGCCATTCTTTTAAAACATTGCACAATTTTGTCAAGACAGGAAACCTCGAAATTTCATCATTTTTAAAGGGGGTTGAGAAAGCTCAAAGTTTTGCATGCCATGACTTTGCTTTGGCTTCCTGAATGTCTGTGACCAGAATACTGACACTACTCTGAAGAGATAAAAAGGATGTTGCAACAAAAAAATTATTCCAGAGGCTGCTCAGCTAATTTGGATGGAGACATTTTTTTTCCCTCAGTGATATTAGTATTACTCTGTAATTTCATAGCAGAGTCAGGATTTATTAGATACTTTTTTATTTCAAAAGCTGGTTTGATGTTACAACTCTCATATCAAGTGCCAGTGGAACAATCAAGAGTCCTCTGGATTTGTTTTCGATTCCCCCCCTCCATTTTAAGATATGTTTGAAGAGTTCATGCAATAAACACTCCCTTCATCTACTTAATTTGGAAGTTGTCTCTAATCATTTCTCATCTTCTTACTGCATTACTTCAGAATGATTTCATCCCAGGTGGTGACCTCACATAAAATCCAATGTCAATTAATGGAAGCCAGAAAGCCTTGGGTTGTGTGGAGAGTGAGAAAATAAAAATAAAATACACATGTGCTGGCAATGGTAACTTTCTTTTGACTCATACCTGAGAGTTTAGTTTTTTCAGTTGAGACTGTAATCTCTCGTTAATTTTCTGCAATGCTTCTTTCTCTTCATTAAGTCTCTCTCTGTCGGATCGCTCCTTTCTGAAGTCTTCCTCATATATTTGTACCTGCAATCATTATGACTGAGCGTGTGAATTTCAGCAGAGCCACAAAAGAAATTTTAATCCACTTTGTTGTGTGGTTGCTTTTTAAACACTGGCCAAGCAGTGGGATGCATTCCAAAAGGATCCCTCCTTACAATCCCAAGACTGAGTTTCCTTCATCTTTTTTTTATGAACAATACAAAATGACAGTTCTCCAATGGCATATGTCAATTGAAATAGTCCACAGTTTCAATGTTCAAAGATATTTGTAATTCAAAAGGTTTACTGGGGAACATCCATTTTAAAGATTATAAATAAGGTAGCAAATACTAAAGACATGGGTCTTTTTAAGGGATAAACAGTAATAAGGCAAACATTTTACGAATTTTTTTTCCAGTTTTCTTTTCGAATTACAAGCACTTTTAACTCCCCTTATATCTCAGATGCAAGCAGTTAGCATCTTGGTGGAGACAGGAGGTGCTTGCACAGCACAAAAAAAAAATGACTTCTAACACACAGTCCGACAGAACATGATCATTTTATCCAACCTAACAATGAGCAACTATGATCAAATAACATCCTGCCTTTTTCACAGCCCACTGAATACCACATGACAAGCTTGGTCTTGAGCCTACCTTGTTTTATGCCTTTGCTGTTGCCTGCAGCTTTACCTTATCCATTGCTGTAACTCTCTAACAATGGTGTGGCCCAAAGGATTAAGCTGTACAGAATAAGTGATAGTATTTAGAGCCATGGCCATACGTTAATGACCAGAAGACTTGGACTAGTCAGGACCGTCAAGGCATTTAGACCTTGGCTGAAACACTGTGGAAAAAAAAATCTGTAGGAGGCTATCTTACCCTAGAAGTTAGAAAATGTATGTGGAAAAAACAACTGGCCAAAACAAGTGCAATCTGTCTGCAATATGGGACTTCTGATTGATCCTCTCAAACTGCTGGCTGAAGAACCTACCCACCTCAGTAGAGAGGCAGAGGGAAAGGTTATGTACACAATTCAAAAATGGAAACATGGAGGTTTGGCCCAGTCCCTAGAAGATGGGCTGCCTTTTGATATTGAGGGATGCAATGTTTTCTCTCTTCTTAAGTCACCAGGGGTCATAGCGCTGCATCCCATTTAAAAAACTTCTGACCACCTAAGGCACAGGCAGCGCATGTATTCAGAAGCAAAATACAAATCCACAAGTTAATTGGTGTTAAGCTGACTGGCTTAGTTCTTCAGCTAATGGGCAGGCATCCACCTTAGCTGAAGCTGAAGGCTGGTGGCACTTCTACTGACAGATGACAGCAAAAGCACGTTGGAGTGGTAACTACCAACAGAACTTTCAGGAGCCCTTTTATGTCCTTTCAGTTGGTCACTAAAGCCTGCTGACAGTCTACTTTCAAAGAATTAGCTTGCTGTGGATCATGCTCTGCCCGCAGAATAGATCCAGTTTTCTTTTTGCTGGCAGCAGGATTATGACTTCACAGGAGGACTAAAGAAATGCTAACACCTCAGGGAAAGAAAAAAGTCACCACAGGGCTCTATAAATTATGTTCATGACTTGCCTGTTGCAGCTAATTTTTGCAAGGTTTTTTTGGATCCGAGGGTCCCCCACTAGATATAATCCCTTTCCTGAATAACACTATGTAAAAATGAACAAAGGCTTTCTGTGTGGCCGCGTGGAGTCTCAGCTCCACAGCCTGTGCCTGAAGGAGGCACAAGCACCTCTGACCCTCTGAAACAGAGGCAAAGCTGTCGCCTGCGGTCATCTAGGTCTCTTCTATCCCTCATCTACACACCTCTCTTCTCAGTGTTTCCTCATTTCTCCTCTCCTGCTTCACTCTCTGCTGTCTCACCTCCCTCCCACTCCCCAGCTGTACAATTTGTTGAAGCTGCAAGGGAGCGAACTTTGTCACGGTTTTGTCGTATATACCCTTGCTCTGAGAAAGAAGGGGACACCTCCCAAGAAATGAATGCCTTCAACTCTTCTGTAGTGGCCAGGAATGGGCTGATGACAGCCAAGATCTGGTGAGACTCTGTCACCTCGCTGTTTGTCCCAAGGGTCCCTCCTCCATACAGTTGGAGCCTTCTGCTCCATTTTGAGCAGAAGGAAGTTTGGACTCACTGCACTGATTTATACAACTAGAAAAAACATATTCATAAAATGGTTACCCCTTGAGTATTCTGAAAAAAACTGGTTTACTCTATTTTATTGTGTAGAATGAAATAACTCATTACTGTACAATCAAGTGCAGGATTTTCTTCTCCAGCATGTGGCAAGCATTACATTAGAGAGCAAAATCTGGCTCTGCTGTCAAACGTGACAGAAACAAGTATTTTATTCCCACTGAAAAAAATTCCCATTCTGATCACATCCATATGTGTGTCAATAATGTTAACCCTAATGCTGTCCAGAATGACAAACCTAAATTGTAAAACTATCTGAAAAGTATCATGTTTTAAAATGGATTCTCTCATATATAGAGAGTGCACAAAGCACTTGAATTGCTCAAAATGAAGATTAAAAAAATACACTTCTCTGTAGTGACTGGTATGTGGGTTATGGATGCAAATGTCTTGCCTCACACTTCGAACAATTGCAATACCAACATTCTAATTTTCCAAGAGCAGCGTTCTGTAGACGATTCATTAAACTTTCAACTTGTAAGATCTAAGGAGCAAATGACACAAGCAACAAACTCATCAGTAACTCAAAGTTCAGCGTTGTCTCTGGATGAAATTCAGCCCCTAGCAGGGAACTGGCAGCGCGCCTCCAAGAATCACAGGAGCCATTCTACACAAGGCCTTGCTCCACTCAATCGCAAGGACTGAATTTCACTTTATGGACACTGCTGTGACGACAGCATCTTAGGAAACACCAGTCTGAACGGACTACAGCTCTTCCTTTCAAAAGTACTATATAGCAAGTCAACCAGGCACTATTCTTGGGAGAGAAGGCAAAATCATGTAGCATGAAATTCAGCCACGCATGCTTCCAGCCATTCTCACCTGCTGTCTGAGAACTTCAAGCTGGGTTCTCATGTCCTCAGGGCTGTTCCTGTCAACCCCTTCTGAAGGAGTCCCAAGAACAGATGAGTCCTCCTTTTTCAACATATCCAGAAGGGCCTGCAATGTAAAACACTTACTATACAGAGATCCACTACATCAGAAAAAATTTACTTTAAATCTTTATAAAGTTTTCTCTGTAAATAAAGTCACAGACTTTTTTCATTCACTTGCAGTTGCTTCAATTGTATACACTGAATGTTAACCCCATAAATAACATGTATGCATGCCTAAGCCCAAATTTTCCAAGTGCCCATACTACTTCTGTGAATTTGAGGCAGTGTAGTTTAGGAGACTGTGCTTTTATTTACAAATATAACCAATGATTAACTATGGAAATCACAGCTGCAAATCTTATTCGGAGATACAATTTCCCTGTGCAAATGAGAATTTGGGAAAACCAAGATAGGTGTCTAAACTCATCTGGGGCCAAAACCAACCAACCAACCAAATGACCCAGGAATGCTAAACTAACATTGAGCTGCGGCCTACAAATGTAACTATAGGAAAGTCTGACTGAAACACTTTTTGCACCAGGAGTACAAATTTCTTCAACTGGAACCAAAGCAAAAACTCCCGTTGAGAGGAAGTTATGTAGTCTCTAAGACTTGTCACTAGAGGGAGTTATGTATACGCACACTACACTGAGAATGCTTGCTCTATTTTTCAGTCTAATTCTGCTACGTTTCTTTGAAGATTTTATTTAATAGTATTCCACAGCTCCCCCTTGGACTGGAATGATTTTCAAATCACTCTTACCACTTTCTGCCTATAACCCACACACTACACTTACACATTTCTTATTTACTCTAGCACAAACACGATTCAGTTTCAGTGCTTTTCCATGCCTCTCACAGGACATATGGACTCAGCAACCTTCATCCATTTTAAAAGGTTCAATTCTTGCTAATGGTCCCCAGCTCCCCCTAGCTGGCCATGCATCATTCACTTCATAAGAGAAAGGGGAAGATAACTTGGAGAGGGAGGAGGGAGAAGGGGAAGAAGACAAACAGAAAAAACAGCATCTAAAGCAACCCAGAGATTAGTATTACGGACTTCATCTTCCATGAAGTATCAAAAGGGGAAAAAAATAGCCCTTCCGAATGCAGAAGAGAAAAGGGAGGTCTTTTATCTGATGACCTAGTGTCCCTAAGAATAGTGTAGAAGAGAAATAGGTATAAAATTGGCAAAGTTTGCATACCACGACATACATGAATAAGGTCAAACAAATACGGGAAGATGATACAACTAGCTCACTGACTAACCTTCCTTCTGCCCCTTCCAGCCACCGCTAACCTCTTTTAGAATATGACACTTTAGCACTCTGCACAAATAGTAAAACAAATAATAAAAGCACGTTTCATATTGGCATTTAGATTGGGAGTGGATAGTCAGCAGCCGCAAGAGTCAGTGAAGTTTTTGTATCATGATTCTAGGTAGTGAGCTGCAAAGTATCATGAGCTATATGTTGCAAAATAAGTTGTTGTAAAAGCTTCTTCCATTATAAAAATGAGCACAGGCAGAAAGGTAATATGCAGTGATGCTGCGAGCAAGACTAAAGACTGTATTACCCAAGAAGGAGGATAACAGAGTACTGTGGCAATGGCAGGATGGTTACCATCAAGGAACACATAAAAATGAGAAAGACCTTGCAGCTCACTGAGTTAAACTCAGCTTAATTTCATGTAGTGTTAAGTAACGTTTACTCAGAAATACCAAAAACTGAAACTTGAAATCACAAAACAAGTAGCACAGAGTTTTTCTGAATTTTTCTCCATCAAAAAGGGAACTGTATGACTGAAAAATATCTAACTTGGTTTTCAGAGTTATGAAAAGGATATGATCCATGCAACTAGCAATCCCTTAATCTAACCACAAGAGTGTGCTAGGCTTGGGAGGAAATTTTAAAGAGAATAGCCTTACAGACATGAGAAATGGGATGAAGTAAAGCACAGTTTAACCTGATAATCCTTCATTAAAAAAAAAAAAAATTCTTAATTAGCTTATCAGTCTACATTTGAATAACACAACTGAGATGGTACTGCAGCAAAGTTATCAATGAAGTCAGAGAAATTCATCTAGTACTCGAACTACAAGGCGAACAAGAAAACGGCAACAGGAAAGCCAACAATCTTGGGATATGGCATCACAAACTATTCTGTCGTTGCAACATCACTTTCATATGGCAAACATCAAACTAGGATCAGATCAAGCTCTACATTTTGGGCACTCTGGACGACTGGATCGATGTTGGATGAAGCTGGAAACAAACAGGTTAATGTACTTAAAAATAAGTAGTAATATCTTCCACAAACTGGGAACTAAGCAATTTAAAATGTCTGAGATGCAAAACCATGCTCATTAGCAAGCATAGTTGTATATTAAGAGTCAGCTCTTAATATACGGATCAGCTTAGCTAAACCATCATCTAGTGAAAATATGATTGCTCTGTGTAGATATACGTAAAGAGCAAGGGTAATGGCAGGAGTGAAGCAGATTTGTTTGACGCTGCTACTATAAGAACAAATGAACATCATCTGGCTAGAATAAATTCAGCCCAACTGAAATGGATGAAAGTGTCCAATGAAAGAAGGGTTACAGTTCCAAAAGAGCCTACCAACAGAAGCAACGTAGAAGGAGCTTAAAGTATTTTTAAGGTAGAAGTTTGCTTTATGAGAATTTGTAAGAATTTCAGATCACTGAAACTGCGATAGCAGGGGGGCTAGATTAAAAGGGCACAGTCTTGCATGCATTCATGGCATGAGATCTGAAGGATGCAACTACATAAAGCATCACTCGTGAGGCATGTTGCATAAAACTGATGTTTCATTTAAAAGTACGGCTTATTCACCTACATCTTAGTTCCAACATTGTAAGATTATAAGAAAGCAAAATAAAACATTGAAGTAATTGTTTTTTTAAACAAAATCTTTAATAGAAGTCACAGTAAGGTTTTGAGCAAGTCTTGCCAATGTATTTCAAAATGAGCTAGAGATCATAAATTGTCAGATTTTTAAATAGGGCAACATTATTTCTTTGCCCTGACTTTCATACATTCTGGTCCTCCAACTTACTCTGCACTTAAAGATACACAGCAATGGTTACTGCAGTGCATTTCCTCAGGAAGCATTTGTGGTTCACCATGAAATACAGAATTGTTAGAAAACACCCACTGCTTTATGTGATCTTCTGATTAAACAAAGTTACATTTATTACTTTCCCTCAGTTTAAAAAAAAAATATATATATACTTGCATACATACATACAAATATATATGTACACACATATATATGTATGTATGCATGCATATAAGAAAACAGGAACATATGTCTTGTGAAGAGAAGCCATTCTCAAACAGAACACATGTAAAACAACAGTTTTTAAACTGCCTTTTTTAATCAGTGTCCCACTGGATGCATATGAAAGCATCTCTGTGCCATTTCCCATTTCCCATTGTGTTTTAAGGAGGGGAAACCTAGAAAGAGCATACATAGGACACACAGAGAAGTTTCACAGAAGAAACCAAAGATCTTCTTAACTTTCCTCTTTACAGTGCAAACCCTACTACCTTCCAAGAGCAGCATGAACAGATATTAGATTCAGTTCTTGCTTGTTTCCCCAGTTCCCTGAATCTGTGATCTGTAGATTAACAGTGATCATTAGTTTGCTACCATGGACAGATTGTTCACTCAGGATTGAAAAGAAGATCAACAGATAGTGTCAGGGCTTGACAACAGAGAGCCTAGAATTAAAGGGAGAAGTCCTGGTCAGTGGCTCGCTCTTGTTCATACCTTATTGAGACGACTTATTTCACACTCATAGTGTTCTTGTTTTCTTATCACTGAGGCATTCTTCTGCTTCAGGAGCTTGTTCTCTTCCTTCATTTCATGCAGGGCTTCACTGAGAACCTTTGCTTCTTTCTGGGATGCAAAATACAGAGAAATGCAGATGGAAACATTTTTCAAGAACAATTTTCAGAATATCTGCTGTCTGGCAGATGTGCTGAATTTTTGGTGTCCCAAACACAGCTGGGAAGGAAAGCAACAGGAAGGCAGATGGTTAGTAAAACCTAGAGATGATAAAGTCTGTTGAAATTGTTTTGACCACTCACCATATGATGAGATAGAGGCAACATACCAACTAAATCCCTGCTCTCTGCCATCTACAGTTGCATGAAGGCATGAAAAAGCTGGCAGGCCAAGGCAAACAGTAGCGTACAAATGACCATCCCAGCTCTGCATTAGTCTCATCTACTCATACCGTAAGGCCAGGGCTAGAAGTTGGTGGAGTTCCAGTCACTCTCGATATCAGACAACATTGAAGACAAAACCACATCTCAGTATTATATAGTGTGAGGGCTTTTTCCACTCCTCAAGATACTGAGGCAGGCCTCAGTCTGCTCGAGAATTACCAAGTTACCAACCCAGGCTTAGAGACCCACTTGTTCTTGTTTTTTTTTGGTTTTTCTTTTTGTTTGTTTGTTTTTTTGACTCCATCACAGTTGCTGACTTGAGCCACAGTTGCTGACTTGAGCTTGACCCTTCCCAGTGTGTGTGCCTACACTGTTTCCATCCCAGCAAACTACCATGAAGATGTCTCTATTCACAGCACAACTTATACTAGTCTTTCAAGATGTTGTTACACAAATTAGTAGGACAGATTTGCCAAACTGAGTTTGATTCCCTTCTATTGCTTTCAGCACAGCTATTTTCAATTTACAATGAAGGGAGCTAAGATTCGGATCAGAGCCTGAAGTAACTGGTATTGTGTAAGCTTCCCTCCTTTCTCTCCCAGGGTAATGCATTCCTGGCTGGCCTGCTTTTGTCAGATTGTCTTAGACAAAGCTGTTTAGACATATGAAACAGAGTGGCCTGTTCTACAACCAAAAAAAAAAAAATTTCAAATATTCTTCTGCAGCTGTTTTATGTGATAGAGAAATGAAGTCCAACAATCACACGCACATGACACCATATGAATGCTTTGGTTTTTTTTTTTTCCCCCTTCTGTGGAACAGGCATATCTCTGTGCAGCTAGCTACTAGACATTTTCTGTTTGGGCTCACGAGAAGTGAATCGCAGTGTGCTTATCAAGCCACTGAAAAACACCCTTGAGAAACTGTCACATATGCAGGATGTAGCCTAGAACAAAGGAAAATAAAGCTACTTGGAACATTTGTATAAGGAACTCACCCAGGAGCTAGCTTAAGCTGGCATGTCTATGTATGCTTTAAGACATTAAAAGAAACGAACAAACAGAACACTAAAATCTTTATAGGTTTTTAGCTATATTCTACTCTTTGCCTTTGCCATCCCCTTTTCCTAGCTGCTAGCACACATTCTCCTTCTCAGAGGCTGACAGCCTGGGGAACATGGCCATTTATAGGTAAAAATTTCCAGTTTGTTGGGGGTTTTGAACCATCCAAATTCTTAGTCTTATTGCTTCTTATTCAACGCTGAATCTTAGGTGTTATGGCACCTAGACTTTACTATAAGTCTTTGATTACTGTCTATGGGCACTTAATCGAGCCCAGAGAGAACAAAATAATTTAAATTTCCAAAACTATCAGTTTTCATCTGTGGGCCATGGAGGACGTGGGGACAGATAATTTTAAGTTCACAACATCGTCATTCTGAGAGAGCCATAACTTCAGATGCATGAAAAAAGAAAAACAGCCCCATAGGACAGCAGCAGCATGTAATCTGTCCCAGGATTGTTTGCTGTTGCTGGTTTTCCTAAATGGCTCAGTGAAGCACCCAGAGAATGGCTACTCTGAGTAAATAAATTTAAAAAGGTCCTGTCAGGCTGCTGGAGTTGATAAACAATTGTAGAACAAACACCTTATTACTCTGCTATGAAAATAGCCTTCTGCAGCCTATCCCAGCTCCGTTGGCTATAAGCGGATATAGCAGAACCTTTAAAAAAGAAGCTATTGCTATCTTCTAAGAAAAGNTATGTGTGTGTGTGTATATATGTATAATATAAGATAAACGCAGGTATGAAGAACGATAGTTGCTGCAGAAAAAAATACAAAGCCCTAAAAATCTAATCTTGCTAGATTTGTCAACTTGGGCCCCTTCAGCATGCTGAACTATAAAGCAATAGACTTGCTCGTGTGTTTTCAAGCTGAACAACTTTAAGTATTTCTCTAAATCATCCCCTAGAACTGCTTTTTCTTCATCTAGCCCCATGGGCAACACAGTGTAACTAGACATGGGTATTACGATCCACGATGCTCACTCAAAATTCTGTACTTTTAGCAGATACTTCTGCAAAGGTGTAGATCTCCTGCATCCCTGCAGGACATCCAACAAGCAAAGAATTTCAAAATAAGTAGAAGCACTTACTGGCTGACTACATGATTTGTAAAGAAACCGTTGATCTAAGGCTGGAATGCCAGGCGGGTTTTCCTGTCCCCATAGGAGATTTTTGGAGTATATAGTTACTTTGCTCATTAAAATTGGAGGGTGTACTGCTCATCCTTACCTTTCCAAAAAGGTAGCTATGTTTCACAGCTATCATATATTAAAGGGTGGACAGTAAAAACCTCAGTAATATGAACAGGGTGGTGGATTGTCTTGCACTGACTGCACACTCAGGGCAAATACAGGCAATGATTAAACAAGTTCATAACGACATAGTTTGCTTTAAAGCATGTAAATGGGCCTATTGGTCGGAGATCAAGCACATACTTAACCATGTGGTAACAGATAACTAAATAAGACAAATGTTCTGCTTATGAAGACAAAAGTTAAGGGCTTTGCACTTTTTTCCTGTAGCAGCTAGTATACATTTTATCTGAGAATGGAAGTGATGCGATTGCCACTTGTTTTCAGGTTTGTTTCACATTATCAAGTTTCCCATGAGAACAGAGAACCCTGACTTCAGCTGTCAGAGTAGCATTCAGAAGCTCTCACAAGAGGTTATAAAGTGTGTGTTACCATGATCAGAATGAGAATAGACAGTGTTATACTCTGTGGTGCTTGCCAGATGGGGCAAAGACAATGTTTTCTGTATATGTTTGGCATATATATGCTGATCACTTTGGTTGGTGGGTTTACTTTGGTGGGAATTTAACTTCAACGATCTGACTTCTGATGCAAATCTCTCCACAACATCCGATGCCTAAGGACTCCTGAGAGAGGCACCTAACCACTCTCAAGGTGAGGTGAAGGCTTCTCTAGAATAGAGAGCAACGACTGAGCATCTCTGTTGCTTTCTACACTAACGACTGTGCTGACCATGTCTGTAATCTTTAAGGGGATGTCAGATAACTAGCCCACATGTAAAAGCCTATGCGTATCAAAAGGTGGGTGTATGGAGCTGAACTCATTCCCTCAGTATTTATTGTCGAGCATTTTATATAACATCTGCAGCTTTACCATTTAAAATCACGGTAGCATTTTCTTTCACTGGGCACTATAAGAAATTCACCCCAAAATGAACATTGAGAAAGAAAATCTCTGCACTGTGCGCATCAATCTGCTCTTTACTCCCCCCCCCCACTACTCCTCTGTGGTCTGATGATTTCTATGGAAATGTCTGTCTCACAACGCATGGTTCTCTGATCAGAAAGAACATCAGCCAATGCCTTGGGTATGATATTGAAGAGCACCCAACACCACAATCTCGTCTACTGGCTGTGCAACAACCCGTGCTGTGCACTTGCTAGAAGAGAGAGGAAAGGCAGGGCAGCGTTCAGCACCGGGTAACAGAGTGCACCCTCCTACCATTTCCTGCGACGGCCTGTCTCTGCCCAGGACTTGCAACCTCTCCTTTTCTGGAGGATGCCGATGTCTCTCTTCCTCCAGCTCACTGACTCTCCTCTCCGACATGTCCAGTTTTGCTTTCATTTCTGCCAGCTGAAAAGCAAATAAGATACCGTGGCGGGCTGACTGTGCATCCTGGAAGGCACGGTACCCCAAAGGTGCCTCCAAATCCTTTCAGCTCTCAGCAGATCGGTGTAAAGCAGTGGATCTGGTTGGGCGTAAAGTTCCCAAATACTTACTTCCCCCGCCCCCCACTCCAAGATCTGCTGCTCTGTTTGCAGGGGAGACTCTTAAAGACTTTGGGCAATTTCTCTCATGATGTTAACTCAGTTGGCTCTAGCACCAATTTTGCTGCCAAAGCACAGGTACCGTGGGGCCATTCCTCCATATAAATTCTCCATTTTAATGTTCTTTTTCTTTCCCTTTGCAACGTGGACTTCCTCTGCACTAGTGTACATCCAAAACAATCTAGCCAGAGGCATAAAACTGTCCCATACTAAATGGGAAAGAGCCATTTGAATTCTTCTCTTCGCAAAAAAGAAAAAGTCAAGAAAGAAATGATCCGGATCTCAGTAAAGCTTACTGGAAAATATCAGAGAGAAAATAAGAGACGAGAAGTGTCAGTTTATGAACCAACTTGGTTTTTGGAATACCAAGAATTTTAAGCATCTAGATTCACTAGGCAGCTGATTATAATATCTGCAGCTAAGATGCAACAGAGCTGAAAGCAAGGAATGAAAGCTATGCCAATGGCATCTTGACCAAAAAAAAAAAAAGTAAATAAGTATTTGTTTACCATTTCTTTTTCAATGAAGAATTTTTGTACAGAGCAGTTTCTCAAAGGCAAAAAGCCTCTCTTCTTATAGAAGAGAGGTGACATTCATGGAGGGTTTACCTGAGAGCTCCCCTGTTACAGGGAGCCCTGGTGACCTTCCAGGATTCATAAAGACAGAATGAAAAGCACCACAGGAGATGGGACAAGAACCAACAGAAACGTGACGAAATGGATCAGTGGCTGGACACACCAGACACTGCAGGCTAATTTTCAGTTAACTGTGCTCTGAAGTGTGACCTTGTGGAAGGCATGAAGATCTCTGCTGCCACATCCACCATGGTTCCCTACTAATTTAGGCATGACCTGCTTCCCTGTTTTCTGTTTATTTTGTCCCACTGGAGACTGCAAATACATTAGCTCATTAGCATCACTTTTATGTGATGAAGCTTTTTTTACCTCTGTGAGCTAAAGACAAAGTATATATGATGCTTCCTGCCCTCCCCCATCCTTCCCCCGCCAAGACACTACCATAGCTATGGCTGGTTGGCTTTTTAGCACAGACTTAGCCAGCAGCAGGTGGCATTCCTATTCCAATAGAGGTAGTCAATGTTGTTACCTGTTTTTCATAAAGCTGTATCATAGTTCTAAATTGATGATCCCATTGCTTGTTCACGTCCAGAAGCTGTAATTATCAGGAAACCACAGTAAATAACCCTTATTTCAACACTGTCAGTAAATAAAAGAGAATGGTATTCTGATCCTCTAGCTATGCGTGTTCACAACCTCCTTGTTATCTGGCCAGTTTGTATCAGGAAAAAGAAAGTGTAAAGTTTGGCGAGCTTTATGGCCCATCTGTCAGTTCTTTGGTATCTCAGTTAAGGTATGTGAATGTTCAGGAAGCATGCAAATATACACTAAACTATTGGTGAATCATTTGCAACACTATAGAAATCCCAAGCTGCAATTCCTAAATGGCCAAGGACTTTTTTGTTAGTTTGCTTTAAGCTACGTAAACATATTTGCAATTAGGTCATCGGCTTCAAAAAAGTGAATTGAAGATACCTATCAACTAAAATTACTGCTGAGTGCAAACCCCGCTTGTCTTTTTCAGTACCACTAAACTGAGCAAGCGTATGCATGCAAGACAGGGAAGACTGGCAAGCACCACGCGTATAAGTGCTATGGGTGAAGTCAGGGTGTGTGCATTTTTATTGGAGAAAGCCAGATAGGTCTCCCAGAAGCGTTTTTATTGGTAGGACACAGGGTCACTCTATAGGATGCTCAGCAAGAGAACAGCTTCCAGTTCACAGCTACCTGACTAAGACTCCAGTTGCTGCTACTCACAGTGATTCCTTGGCCTTTACCATAGCAATCATTAACAAAGTTTGCCCTTTGTGACAGAAATCTCTGCTCTTCTGGATTCACAGCTGTGTTATAATAAGTCATCATTTTTTTTTTTTTAGGAACAGTTCTCCAACTATAACTGCTTAGTTATAGGAGCTATAGGGACTAATTTAAATGCAAGTTTAAGTGCTTGCACACTTCAGGCTGTGAAGAAATGCAAAGCAGACAGTCTCCAGATAGAGATTTTCTCACAAGAATGAGGGATGAGATTTCCACAGAAGAAACAGAGACCTTGCTGCACTGGCTGGTGAAACCAATTGCTGCTTAAATGTTCTGTAAGTAACAGTGATAACACATTCAGTGATATCCTGCCATGGAAACATTACCGATCTTGAATGTCTAACTTAGGTTATAACTGTAAAGATTAAGGGTAGGTAAACTTAAGATTACCTCTCGTCTCTGTCTTTCCAGTGAGAGGATCTGTTGTTCCAGAGAATTGGCTAATATAGTCTTCTTTTTGGTCAGTAATACGTGCTTTGACTGGAGAAAAGAAGTGTTTAAAAATGAATACTTTCTGTATCCCTTCTTCAAGTCAAGATTACCATGTAAAACTCCCATCCACCCTGCCATCTGCATGTAAAGAAAGTGAAACAGCAACATTTTCTTACATTGTGCTTGCATTTTACCTTAACACCTGCTGACAGCAGATTCTGAAGTGTACATATGCTTTAACCCTGTTTATCCTGTGTTTTAGAGCCATTATGCAAATGGACAGTGAAGTAAACACAACTATGTCTATCTGCACCATCTGAGATGTAGAACACAAAATAGGCTTTTAATTATCTTACAGATGGTAATACAAACAAATAGTACAAGCCACAAAAGTTGAGCGTAAGTTAAAGTGGGCGTAAGTAATTCTCTTCATTTACAAGAACTAGAATAATTAGTACTTTTGCGCCCGGTAAGTGTTTGCAGGCCTGGAGCTGTAATCTTTAGCACAACGGGTTCAAAACCAGCAATACAGAAAATGAATAAGCTGTTTGGAGCAATTAGGAAAATCGGTCCAATCTGCAATTGTTTGATTTTTTTTTTTTTCTTTTCTTAAACTTGGAGTTTTGTCCATGCAGGACAACAGCAGCTAAGCTCTCATTTTTATAATGGCAATAACATATATCCTAATTTCCAAGAAGTTTCTATGAATTCTCATGAAGACAAAAGTGATCTATTATATATAATACATACAGCAAGAGAATTGGCCCGGATAAAAGGTACATGTTCATAAAAATACATTACATCAGATACATGGTCAGGGATATTTTTTTCCTCCCTAGTCTGAATTCTAACCAATACATGAGAAAACGTGGAGCAAAAGCGTGAGCACTTCTGAGGTCTTATGTCTCCTCAGATAAATTTATTTTCTTCAACTAGAGAATTTAATTCTGACACCAATGAAGATCACAGAATATTTTTGTTATGTCTTCTCATAGGCGTAAGCCCTGACCATGCATTTGCCCCATGGCCAGTCCTGACAAGCTCTAACGTTGGAGCCCTTGACTTCATTGCAAGAAAACACCTAATCCCTCTTCCTGTAGAAGTTCCTCAACATGTTTAAATTAAAGTATCTGAAACAATTAGACAGCAGTCAGTGGAGTTATTCATGTGTTGAATTGTTTTGAGGATCTGGGCCTTAGACATGTATTTAAGTGCACTAAGCGTCCTACTAAAGACATATGACAACTCACAAATCTAAGAGCTACAAATACATTCAGTAAGTTGGCCTGAATACTGCTCACAGAAGTTGCTGGGTCACTAAAATGAACCAATTTCTACCTTTTGTGTAATAACAAATCAAAATGACCAGATACTTTTTTGGGGGGGGGAAATCCCAAGGAAGATTTTCTTTCTAAGAATTCTGTATCTAAAAATATCTAACATTTCCTTCTACTTTTAATCAGCATAAATCATTCAGACAAAACTACTGGAACACACAAATGAGCCGATAATTGTCAATCCACAAAGCGATGTACACAATACCTGCACCAGCTCAAGCCATGCCCGTTATACAAACGGCACTTTGGAGGAGAGACAAAACATTCACTTACTTCTAGCGAGTCTGCAGGAGCTTCCATTTCACTCACATCTGCCCACGCACATCCAAGACAGCCTTGAGCATTTGTTTCACTGCGGGTCTTTGAAAGAAGAGCAGCAATGAAACAGATATCTTAAGTTGCTTAAAGGAGCGGGGGAAAATGCACAAAGATGCAGAAGACACGCGAGTGCTGCCTGTGGAAGCAGTGGAGACTAAGAACTAGGTGGTGGAATTTTGATTTTAACCTTTTCCTACTTCCTAGCTGGGGCTTCCCAGAATGGTTCAAGCATGCTGCCTATGACTAATGTACCAGGCAAGGCTGCACTCCGTGTACTCTGAATGCAAATTGCAATCAACTGGCCAGTTTGCCCTGAGAGAGGAAGTTGCAAGTGTAAGGGAAGGAAGGGTGCATTTTTTCAGTAAATAAGAGGACAGGGTTTTCTACCCCTGCTTCCAGCTGTAACAAAGCACTTATGTAAGTATGACAAGTATTAAGTGACAGTAAGACAGTGTGAACTATCATGACAGAAAAAGTTAGTGAGTCATGCTTAGAAAGGAGTAATAGCTAAGTCCGTTAACAACTAGGAGGAAGAGGACGCCCATACAAAAACCAGGATGTCTAGAGGAACACTGTAGTTGGAAAACTGATTTACTTTCCTTGAAGAAGAGCTGCACAAAGATGCAGAATGACAGATTTTGTTCTCCTCTTAAGGACCTAGCACTTGCCGTTCTAGTCGCTTACCCTGTCTAAGCATGGATCTAGTTTCAAGGTACACAGGTCTTAACACTTTGAACTTGTCTTCATCTCCCATTTGGAAAAAGAGGCTAACATTACCAAGTTAAACTCTCAGGAGCGATTAACAAGGAAAAGGCTTCCACAAACTTTTCACATGCAAAGTGAAGAGAAAACAGAAAAGCACGAAGTATTGCTGTCTTCAGTCTTGGAACTCTGAATAGTGACAGATTTGAGAAGGAAATATGAAAGAAAAGTAATTTTCCTTATTGTGGAAAGATCCCGGGGTCTGAGGTCTTTTTTTTCAGCGAGGGCAGAAGTTGTTTATTTGCTCTTCAAGACACAGAATAAAAGCTAGCTTGTGAAATTTGGTGTAAAATAACATAAATCTTCAGGAGATCTTTAGACAAACTAAAGCAATCCTGTGAAATGGTAGAATTTAATAGCCACATTCCGGAATTCTGGTTCACAATGTGTGACTAAACAAATCCTGTTTTGCAAAATATAAAACCCAGTCTGGAAGAAAGTTACTGTTTTAAAATATTTGCACATGAAATACATCCTCCCTACTCTAATGTTCTTCTTAATTTTTCTCTTTTACGGAGTGGCTGCAAAACTTGCGGGTTATAAAGAAGAAAGTTTAAAGACAGATTTTACTTTAGAAAAGACATTTTAAATCCTACATGGGAGTCATTCTACCCATCAAAAAATAAAAGCATTTCATCTGTACCAATGCCAAAACCAGCCCTTGAGTATGTATCCCTTCCAGGTACAGCACTGGTTTAAAGGAGGAAAAAACTATTTAGGTATGGCAGATAACACAGCAGCAATTTCAATGACTGCATTTCTTGAAATTTTTCCTGTGATTAATATATTGTAAGAAATATGTGCCAGTAACTGTCAGGCTATGAAACAAAACAAACCTCTCCATCACCTAAGCAAGATTAAGTGAAACAGGAAGGCCATCCTCTGGAAAACAGGCGTGCGTAAGGCCAACTTCTAATGAATAAACACACCATACTACATGAGAGAAAGCAGTAATAGTCAAATTGTAAAATCCACACAGTGGGGAAGAAAGCTTACACCTAAGGATTTCAAAGCCCTAGGCAAAAGTAGGTAATAGCCCTATCATACACACGGGGAAACAGACTGAGTGAGTGCTAAAGGTCAGCCAGATGCTAGCGTCAGATCAGAGAACGAATGACGTCTCCCTTTCACCCACAGTCTGTGGCTGTCACATCCGCTTCTGCAGCATCCATTAGTAGGGTGTCTGCATAATTTTGTGTTCTCACACCCGAGAGAGAAGAGAATTATTTTCTGGACTGAAGTAACTGCACATGAAGAGTCAAAAGTCAGCTGCTGAAGGAGAGGGTAACGTCACTAGACACAAGTGACATGAACAGCCATTACCTATCAACATCTCACTATGTCCCACTACCTTCTGCTGTGCCTGCCACAGCCCTATAGATTATAAACTCATGGAAAAAGAGTCTGTCTTGGTCTGTATAGCACCAACACTGAGCAACTAACTGATTCATAAAAACACAACCAGAAAACACCTGCGTTTCATGTCTGCTCTCATGGGCAAAGATCCTCAAGCATGGACAACTTCCGCTACTACATATGGCTCCTGTGCTCAGCACAGTCCCAACCCCATTCCAGCAGCAGCCTAGCTTTTGGTAGAAACAAAGATTGAACTGCTGTATTTCATGGTCTGGTCTATAAGGTAAAACCAGCCCCAGTTTCTGATTTCTTTAACATACCACTCTGCGATGTGCTACTTGAGGTGCTTAGCAGTCCCCTAAGTGGGGACAGAAGAGCAAATTGAGGGCACAGCCCTGCTCGTGAATCACAACTCCCACCTAAAAGATGTCGGTGCTCAAATTACTCTGAAGAGGGGATGAGGCTAAGACCCTGGCATTCATGTAGTTCTTACCATTGACTAGTTCAAAATAGTTACCTGGAAAGCTGGGCGGACATTAGGACCCTAAGTCCTTAATTGTTAATACCTTAATGACCCTATTAATGACTACTGAAAATGAATGATTATCTCTTGGGCTGGAGGATTTGAAGCTTTTCAGTGACTGTTGTGTTATAGCTCAGGACTGTGATTTCAGAGGCTACAGTAAATCTCAACTAACTCTCATTCTTGCCAAGTCCTCTTCTGCCACAACTAATGAAAATCTGTCAAATGTTAATATTTTAATATTATCTTGTGAAAAATATGGATTTCAGCTGAAGAAGCATCCTGATGAGAGCTGAAATCTACAGGGATATTGACTAGTTGCACCCTGCATATACACATTAAAAACAGTGACAAATTTTCTTGCACCATCGTGCTCTTAGCTATTGCTTTCCACTACAGGGATTTTATTCAGTATATGACAGAGTAGAAATGACACCAATCACTCTTCAGTACGTAGCTAGGCAAACAGCGTTCATACAGGCAATGCCAGTGCTCCTTCAAACAGTGTGTAAAGTCAACTGTCTTTTGAGAGACTTGAGAGGAAATCCATCCAGCTCAAGGGCTAAAATGTGCTGCTAAAGAGCAATGGTGCAGTTCAGTTGTGCAAGCCGCTTGGTGGGAGATAGGTTTCTTGTTCCCTCCCTCACAAGTGTTTTTCTGTTCCAATTACCACATAAGAACAGTACTGGACACTGAAAGGAGAAGGGTATGTCTAAAATCCATAAAAACAGAAGAAAAGCCAATGAGTAGGCAACAAAACTTAGGCTCTTCCTAAGTGCTGGTCTTCTTCCAACGAAATTTGGGAGAGGTTGAAATAAAGTTGTTGTCTCTCTCTGAAAACACTTAATGGCACTGAAAAGGAAGACAAGGAGATGACACTCATTTTCTTTTGCTGAGATAAAGCCACTAAATTTGTTTATCAGTCTACTGCTACACAATAAAGAACAGCTTAGTTACATTATAGCACTGCAGAAATCTGAGATACATAAAAAAAATCCTTGAAAGAAGGACTCTTGACAGCTATCAGACTTTGTCAGTCAAAAAAAAAAAAAAAAGATTTTTAATGCATCTATAAGTGGTTTGAAGCTGTTGAACCAAATATGCAGCTGTAAATTGCTTGGAAAATTCTATTTCAAGACCAGACTGTAAATGCAATCTCAGAGCTAAACAAAAGGAGGCTGTTCACAGATCCAACCTATCTTTTAAGAAGCTTTTAAAATTTGCCAGCCTGCAAAATATAACCAGACCAGTTGAAGATTTTGGAGTAAAATTCAACCTAGTGCTACGCAGCCACAGGAAGCTCAGAGATGGCAAAAAATGACACCTGAAGAGGGTGTCTGAAAAGTGTCAATGGGTCTGCACGAAACACCATGAAAGTAAATGTTGGAGGAAAACACAGATTTAGCACTGTTGTCCAAAATCAGGACACTGTATGCTTGCCAGGAGTTGTGCTGTTTGGTAAATGTTGACAGAAAAGCAGAGAAGAAATCCAAGGAGAAACGAAGCTGCCTGTTGTGCACAGCGGGAATGCCGGCAGTGGGAGGACGTCCGTCTGTGCCGAGGAAGGCGCGTGCTCCCCTGGAGCGACTCTTGCAGTGATGGGCTCAAATGGGACTTCAGACACGGGCAGGATGCCTGACTGCATATGTGCTGGGCATTGGCATGCAAATTAGCACTCTGTCTGGCACTGCAGGAAAGGGCTTGCAGGGGGAATTTAGTCACTTGGAGTACAGGCAATTAAAAACCAGATTTTACCGTGGTGAAATCATTCCTACTTCAGCCGCTAGCATGCAAAATCAAGATTCGCAAAGTGTGACGTAACAGCAGTGACAAACTGGTCAGCAAATGCTATAAATCCCAATCTAATGCTTACATGAACCTTAATTTCCCTGATTAGGGAAGTAAGTCTGTGTCATGCGATTTACTGGCTACACTCAAAAATCACCAGGAAACAGGCTGCAGGGAATAGTCTCTCAGTGGAGAAATACAAACTTTGTAACCTCTTACAGTATTTCTCCCCCAGCTTGTCCACCAACACATACAAAACCACATCACCACCTGCAGCGGACAGCATCAAGTTACTTTTTACAGGCTCTCTAAGATAAAATTGTACAGGCCTTTATCTAGCCGGGGTGCTTCACACATTTCAGAGCAAGAGCATAAGTAACTTGCACTCTCCTTCATCTCTTTATCACCCTTACTTCTACTTCATTTCCCTCTCCAGAAAGTCACTTCCTTTGCATGTTTCTTCTATCTATCCCAGATGAGAAAACAAAATGTTTATGCTCCTACTGCTGGGCTGTGACGCATAGCTGTAGCATCAGCCACCACCAAATACAAACCTACTTTTCCTTACATTTGAGCATAGTTCATGAAAACATCGAAAACAAAGGAGAGTAGGAGCAGATTTTGCTTTCCAGAAGAGCAAGTGGGGTGCTGTGGCTTGAGAATTGATACAAGAATGATCACTTTCTTTCTCTGGAGAGCTGGTCAGGTCTGGCTTCTCCTAGAACAACAACTGACAGTGTCTCTTCTGCTTATGTGTACTGTAAAAATGTTTTCTTAATGACCACATGAGCCGTTCTGGTCCTTGGCTCACCCTGCTACATCTCCATTACGATGATGGATCAGAACACGATGAAACATACTCAGACAGCACTACAGTGAGCAAACCTCCACCTGCAGGGAGCTTGAGTAAGTCTGAAACCTTCTGTAATGTTAGCGAATCATAATTTAAAACATTTACATTCTCTGAATCAGCAAGAATTCTTAGTAAGAACTTTACCCTTCTTTCTCCCCCCCTTCGCGCTCCATTTTTTCTCCTGCCCTTCACAATGCTTTTTCTTCTCCCCGTCCATACCCACATGCTCAGCACACAAAGCATTATCCTAGGCATTTATGATTTTTGTCCATGCCACAGATGACAGTGACAGAAGACAATTGGCCACCTCTTCTTCAAAAATCGTCAGGCAGCTCTGATCATTGCGGCAGACAGTGCTTGTCTTATCTTCCAGTTTTGTTCACAGCTGTCTTGTTTTAAAGACTGGGGTGAAGGGACAAACACACTTTTATAGCAAGCGGTTGGAGCACACTCAGGGAAGAAAGTTTCAGACACCTCAGAGCACTGCTGCCAGGAGTGGCTGGCAATGAGCTGGGAGCCAGGAGCTCCTGCAGACAGGACAGACCGCTGTGAGGAGCAGGAACAAGCCCGCCGGCTACCAGGCATGCAAAAGTCTTCCCAGAAAGCAAATGGGACTAGGCAGGATTTGCTGCCCCCCGAACTCACCAAGGTGACTCACAAGTAACAGCATACAACCCCGCCTGCAAGGGCAGAGTGAGCTGATCTGATTAGAAGTCCTGTATTAATTTCTACTCTACTTCTTTGAAATTATGTAATTTCTATTAGTAGCAGCTTTGAGGTTCCTTTTTCTCCCATGTTTAAAAATAAGAATTATTTTAGTTTGTATTCTAAGAAGATCTAACATTTCTGAGTGTAAAAGTCATCTTTGGGAAGTTTGCAATGAGATTTAAATCACAGCCTTGGAGCTCTGGCCAACACTGAATCCTCTCAAAAGCCTCAGCGCCACAAGCAGTTCTCATTTTCAGAGAGTGCTGGATCTTTATTCTGGGAAAGGCTTCTGTTACAGTATTACAAAATAGGCACACACAAATTAAGACAACGAAAGTCCCTTGTCACTTCTGAAAACTCTGGCTGTTCAGTCACTGCAGTGAAACCAAAGACCATTAAATTGCTTGAGTTAAGTAAAAGTGAATCTTTCCCTGAAGATGAGAAAATGGTAAAACATCTTTTTTTTTGCCTACCCTATCAGGTATCTGCCGTGAGATTTTTTAAATTGTACTGTTCAGTTTCAGAACTGTAGAAGTTAGATTTACTTAGAGATGAACCTCGGTAAAAATCTAGTGGCTTCTGGGGAATCTTCTGTTTGCTTATACTTTGGTCAAGCTTTCCTTTTGGTTTTGAAACGTTTTTAAAAGTACTCTGAAATCTTTTACTCTGCTTTGAACATAATTGTCTAAAATAATTGTTTTATTCCGGAAGCTGTTATTATGCCAGCAGTGCTTGCTACATTATCCATTGCAAACCCTTTTCCCATTCTGGTTCACATGGTGAAATGGTAAAAACTGACGAATTTTAGCTGAAGAACAAAATCAGCTCCTAAACCCGAAGAAGAAGCTATAACTCTTCCTTTTCTCAACCCAGTCCACGTGCTTCACCCAGAGAAATGTGCTAGAAAGGGATTTTCCCTTAAATGAGCATATCAGCCTCAAAATTCTGCGTTGTTCAGTTCAGTACTCACTCTAACAGGAAAATATGTGCAGATTTGAATGTGTTCCTTAGTATGTGGGAATCAGATATAATTAGAGCGAGATGTGGCTTCAGAGTAAGTAAAACATCACACAGGTTTCTGTTTCAGGATCTTCTTATCCATTGTTTTCCATCATCACCAATGAGACTAACCATAAGGGCACGGCTACTTAAGTACCTAAGCATTTTCGAACCCAGGCCTGAAGATGAAAATCCCAGCTTCATGATACTATAATTGGATAATAATTTATACCTGTAGTAAACAAGCTATTTTGAGTTTCATAACATAGTTTTTACAAGTATGGATAGCCCTTAAATGATTTTTTTTTTCTTTCTCACTTTGCACCCAAAACAGTTCAGATGCTTGGAAGTTTGGTATTCTTGAGCTACCAACTGATGCCATAAAATATATAATCTCTGCTAATAATCCTTACTTTATGTTAACACACTGCTGAATTTAATTACTGTTCTTCCTTTCCTATTTGATATTTTTATCTGCCCTCACCTCCCCCAGAAAACGTCCTTCTTGTGTATAAAAATCTCACTTAAGCCCTACATATACTGAAAAAACTACACGAGTACTTTTCAGTCATATTTGTATTTTGATGCATAACGTTCAGTCTAACTTGAGTTGAATGTAACGAGCTTTATATTTAAGTTTGAAAACAAGAGCCATTTCTGTGTTAAGAAATACATTTCTTTGATTTCTGATATTAAAACAGCAAGTTTCTTGATCCCTTTGGCCTTGAATTTCCACTCCAAAAGGGAGAATAAGGAGCCCTTTTCGTCCTGAGGTGTGTATTGAGGACCGGCAGTTTCACAGACTGCAGCCTCTGCAGGACTGGTGCTTGCAATCCTTCTTGTTCATATATGGTCCTGCTACACATTGCAGTGCAGCAATAAGTAAATGATGTTGCAGAATAAAGGGGGAATAGACAAGTAGATGCAAATTAGAAATTATCGATTGTTTTAATCAGTAAAGATTTCTTTCTTTTTTTTTTTTTTTGGTCAGTGGCTCTAGCAAAAGTAAATGCATTTCCTTAAACTGAGAAGAGCTTAAATCGGTGTAAAATACTGATGCCATGCTAATGCCTCACCTCTTGTTTCAGCTAAAAAAAGAGTTTGTACACCTAGACAAACTACATACAAGGACACTGGCAGGCAGTCCCCTTTACATGACCAATGGACCTTACATGGGTGTCAGGGACCCGAGTACACCAAAAGGCTCTAATTGCTGTGACCAGCTTGCAAGGACTTTGTCATCTCCTCCCTCTTTTTCCTCTCCAGGAGGGGGAAAACATAGCATCATGACAAGCCACAATTAAACTACTACAGGTGAAGGAACCATAGAGGGAGGGAATTGCTGAGAATTAGTTCTGTTCCTTCTGCAAAGCCAGGTTTTCTCTCTCAGATATTTGCCTTTAAAACCACAATAATGATATATATTTTGAGGCGAAAAAATATTGTGAAAAAAAAGGAAAGAAAGT
Source organism: Chauna torquata (assembly GCA_013399475.1). Taxonomy (NCBI): domain Eukaryota; kingdom Metazoa; phylum Chordata; class Aves; order Anseriformes; family Anhimidae; genus Chauna; species Chauna torquata. Next base: position 39,820 of record VXAL01014956.1, on the reverse strand, counting down.
CATGGGAATTTGTTTACAGACACTCCCAGATAACACTTTCAAAAGTGTTTTAAGCTCAGAAGCAAATGTCATCCTGCAGCATGCAATTTATACTCTTTACTCCAGGATAAGTTACAGAGTAAAAGTGGCTTGCTGGCTCTGCCAAATAACTTCCTGATAGAATGCCCAACACTATAGTTAAGGGTGCGCTTTTGTTTCACTGTCATCTTTTTCCTAATTCCTAAATAATGGATTTTGCCCTCATTTCAAGTCTAGATCAGCATCTCATTTCACAAACCGACATTTTCTGGTTTTTGTTTGTTTGCTTTTTTAAATACTATTTTATAACCTTCATAATTGAAAGTATAAGAAGTTTGTTAAAAATATTACCTTCTTTTCCAAAACACAACCTGGCACAACCTAGCTTCTTGTACTGGAGTTGCTGGAGCTTATTACAACTGCCAAGCTGATTTGGACTTCAAGTGACAATAACCAACCAAGTGAAAACCTCTTTGACTTACAAGTATAGATAATATATATAATATAAATAGCTAACATATTCCTAGTGTGGAAATAGCATAAACCTTTCTCCTTTAAGCTATGTAAGCAACACACACACATCTTCCAATGGGAAGAAAGTGCTATAAATACAAAAAGTATAAAAATGCTACAGATGAAATACCACCACAGCATTCTGAGTGAAGTACTGAAGCATCCTACGGAAGTGGTTGAGGCAAGTACGTTCTTTCTTTTTCTCCCTCACGCCCCCAAATCCTTTCCTGCGCCTCCTTTTGTCAGAGAGGCTAATGTGGGAACTGTGCGTTTCCACAGACTATTTGTAGCTTGCTGTTCTGGCCAATAATTTCATAGCTTAATGCTAGCCGATTCTGCTGTCAGTGCTGACTTCTGCTTTACCTTCTTATTCCATCTCTGGGGCTGGGAATCCCCACTCCTCCGTCTGGCTTCTCTTTCTCTGTTTCTAATCCCGCTAGCCTGACCCTGTGGCACCTCCTTAGCTCCTAGCCCTGTGGCTTAGCTCCGTTTCATGCCCTGAGGTCGTGAGTCATTTTGGGAATGGCGGTTTACATGTGAAAATAGCTATGTGTAATTTTGTATTTCATAGAATAGAGTCATCTCTGCTTTACCGCCTCATCAATTTCCTGCATCGCGCGGAGGGGCAATGCCTTCAGAGATTTCCTTTTCCTCCTGCTGCAGTCACACAGGCAGGTAAGCGTGTCATCCTTTCTCATAGAGTGCTGGCATTCACAGCTTAATCACTTCTCTCCTCCACACCTCTCCCTCCTTCCTTTCCCAGATTGCAGAAAACAGGGATTTCCTTTATTCCGCCTACTGCATGATAACAAGCAGCTTGCTATTTCAGGGTAGAGGAGGGAAACCTAGAACAAGTTTCTGTCATGCTTGTTAACCGCTGCTTCACTGCAAGCAAGACTGACCATCTTGGCAGGTGGCCTACAATTTTCCATTTATAATACCACAGAAATACAGGTTTAAATCACCATTTTCTTCTTCAGTGCTTTCTTCCTGTTTATCTTAATGCCTTTCTGACCCTCCCAAAGATCTCTCTTCCTCACATCTCTCCGCATCCTCCGTTAAATCAGAGCTACCAAACACCACAACCAAAAGAAATGTTAGTGCTCTTGGTGTGCATAGTTTTGTGGATCTGCGTTATTGAAAAGGCACAGCTGGCTACACAGGGTGGCACATTGGGTAATCAGCTGTTTTAGTTGACCTTTTAAAACACTATAAAAAGCATCTTCTCACTTTGTCTTCTTCACAGTAGAAAGTAGCAGTTTCAGAAAAAATACGTAGCAAGCTCGGTGTATCACTTTAGAGATCAAAAAGTTTCCTGCATAACCAAGTCACGCAGGGAACATTCCCTGAATGTTCTTCCCTCACAGATAAACAATTGCAAAAGTAGACTGTCTTTACCTTAAGGGAACATGAAGTTCTCTGATGGTTCAGACTTTCTTGGGCAATAGGTTCAAGGTCCTCATGTGACTTGGAAGTGCTACTCTTCTCTATCAGGTTCCTTATTTCAGCATCAAGCTCTTTACTTTCACACCTGCTTAAAAAGAAATAGCAATGTGATACTTTGCAGAAAAACTTAAAGCACACAGAACGTAAATTTGTCAGCTGTCATCTTAATGTGACAACAGACACAGCAGAGCTAGTCCTGCGCCGAGCTCCTGCTACCTTCCTTCCTGGTACACAATCATTGCACACTCGAGCTGTCTCACACATGCAATCTGAAAGTGCTTTGTGACAGAAATTCATTTAAAACATTTAAACGAGCAGTCTTCATCAATTTTACTACTTTGTGTGTAGAAAATCCAAATCAACCTTTCTGGGGATTGTCCAAAGACCGCCATGCAACCTCACCCACCCCCAGTTTCAAGAATGTTAAAATTCAGCTATAACAAAAATGCTATCAAAATAGTTAAGTTGGCTTTGAACTCCAAAACTAGATATTCAGTTAATGATTTTTTTTTTCCATTGTACGTTTCACTTTCTGTAATACTCCATAATAGATGCCTGACACGCTTTTTCAGCTTTTTGCTCTGAAAGTTCCTAATAAAACATTCATATCTTACAAAAACAGGTCTGTTCTGGACACTAAAATGATGCTTGTTTTGTTGGAAAACCGTTCCCTTTCGGCTTCTACTAAGGACACTCAGGACTTGAGTCCACTTAACGGTATGCTCCAAATCTGCAGAAGCAGCTAGCAAACGGGGTTGACTCATTCAATACACCGTAGTGGTGGAATGTGACTTTCAGGGCATAATCAAAACCAAACCCCCCAAATCCTAGACCCAATCCAAGTTTTCAAGAAATACTTGTCTCTTTTGCAAGCTTAGACTTTTATTTCCTAATCAGCTTAGACCTACTCTGAACGTATGTAATGCATGCCCAGAAAGAAAATTGCAATGTTCAAAAGTACTAGCAACCGAGATATAGCAATATTACATCTCAAGTTAGGCAGCAGATACTAAAATCTTCATTTGAACTACTAGAAAAACTGAAAGCAGTTAGAATTGTTTATATTTATTGCAGTTTAGACAGACAATCCACAGGGATCACACTGCAGATTCTGAGGAAACCGCTGAGGGACTAATAATAAAATTATCCAATACACAAACTCATCTGTCCTAATCATAAGACTAAATAAGTGTGGTGAATCTTGCGCTGATAGGATAAAACGATGCATTTTACTGCTCTCAATACTTACTCACACAGTCTGTGTGAGTAGAAATGCATTTCATTAAGCATGAACGCAAAGTCACCCACAGAGGTACTGCAATAAAATTCCGGCAGCAGCAAATAAGGACAAGTAAAACTCCAGAGCCTTTGATTTGCTGCCTAGGAGCTGGACAAGCTGGAATTGCTGTTGCAGAGCTGCCATGAACCCTGCCTGCACCATCGAGCACAGAAACTGGGACAGGATTAGGCTGGGCAAGCTGGCAGCAAGTTGTTCTCAGCTACAGTGCCTGTCAAACATCCTGCCTCGTCAAATTATCTTGCCTATGTGGAGCATGGAGGGGGGGAAAAAAAAAAAGCTTCATGGCAGGATATTTGGGTGTGTTTTGAGGGCTAGACTTACAGCATAGGAAATAGGACCTAATAGGCCTTTTTTTTAAGCCCTCATTAAGGGTTAAAATGATGGTCCTCATTCACTAGAACACATCACATGACTTTTCTTCTGCACAGAAAGGTATTTCCTCATACTAACTTTGCTGTTGCTGTTTGTATTAAACCAATAAGGTAGCCACAGTGAGTGCAGAGAGACAGAGTACCCAACTGAAAAGCGTACTGTATTTTGCTAGACCACTTTGAAAGTGAGTTACAGCCAGTTAAAGTCACAATGAGCAAGAGAAAGACTTTCCTGGTGCACTTTGTCAAAAGCCTGACGGGTGTGCAGCAGGCGGCAGCTGCTCCGAGTGCCCGCGGTGGTTTCCAAAGCCTCCGCGCTGTGTGGGTGGCAGGCGAGCCCCGGCTGCACGGGCTCCGTGCGGCAGCGTGCGGGGCTGGGCTCGCCAGCAAGGTCTGCTGCCACCGAGCCAGCACGCGACCTGGTGCTTCTTAGCTTCCCTTTGGCTTCTGGGCTGCGGGGATAAGCGGGACTTCAGGCACTCACAGGACCAAGAAGGAGCCGCAAGCCTTGTCAACACAAACACTTGTAAAGCAAGAAGAAAGTTACAGAGGGAAAACGAGGAAACTTGAGAAAGAAATCCAGCCCCCTTCTGTCTTGCTAAAAAAAAAAAAAAATTACAAAATCCTGGACAGACCAATGCAAGTGGAACTTTTTCGTTTTTAAGCAACTGTGTGCTAAGCTTCTTGGACAGTAAGTTCTCAGGCAGTGGCATGACCAACAGCTTGGCTTTGAGGCTTTCTTTTTAAGCAGCTACATAGTGCCAACTCAGCAGCATCAGTAACAACAACCCTTTTCTCTCAAGCACACTTCCCTGGAAAACAGCAGCTTCAGCTCATTCGGACTCCCGTGCCTGACTATTGTGAGACTTGCTTTGCATAACAGGTTTGGATATACGCTGTGCATTGAGGATTGCTTTTGAGGTTGCATTTGAGGATGCTTGAAAGAACTGAAAAGTTACAGCACAGAAGCAGGCACTCGTCGTGCAGTTTTAGGAAAAGTGCATGAAGTGATATTTGCATGGTAAGGGAGAAATTGTGCTACTGCCCCCTTCGAAGCCCTTAAAATGTGGCAAGAGCAGGGGAGAGGTTAAGTAAAGCAAGGTTACTGAGCTGTATTGAGGGATTTAGGACATAGCTGTTAAAACCGCAGGCCAGTATTTTCAGACTGAGCTTTCAGAACTTCAGTTTTTTATCTGTGCTTGGACAACCAACCAAAGGTGAGGTAGTTGCTCTCCTCTTTTCTTGCTCCACACAACTCCTGTGTGAGATGAGTGGAGCAACCAGCTTAGCTGAGAGAAAAAAACCTCTTGCCTACAAGTGGCTTCTCATAAAGACTATTTTTTGCTCATTGCCCAGGGTTGCAGTCACATGTCTCACTCCAAAGAGCTTAGCTCTACACCACCATCCACCTTCCACCTTTCACTACCTCTCTACTGCAAATCACCATCCTTAACTGCTGGCACAACCCACGCATCTGGCTAGGTCAAAGGAGCCAGGGTTTCCTTAAACCACTTAAAGTGAAATAAAGCAGCTTAGAATAAAACAACTGCTCAAAAGAAAGGAGCAATTTCTAGGTGCCGTTCTGAAGAAAGTAAAAGACGAGCAGCAATCTCTGGCAAGAGGCAAGCACTAAGGCAGGCTGCATTCATCTCCACTGCTGGTTCAGCCACAGCGAGAGATGTTTGACCACAGCCTTCTCAGATCAGAGCATGAATCAAGCTGGGAAATCCCCTGTAAAGATCGTGGGTTGGATTTAAATATTTCTTTTTAGCCAGGAAGTATTCGTTGCTCTGCTCCTTGCAGTTTATCTGACACCGGGCTCTACCTTGTATTCACCTCTGGCTATTCCCCTTCTGCATTCTCCTTACCAGGCTTAGCTGTATCTGGGCAAGAGGAGGAGCAAGAACCAGCAATGCTAGTAAAAAGGAAAAGGAACCACAAAGACTCAAATCCCTACAAATGGATTGCTGCTCTGTAATATCCATGCATTTTGACATCATCATGAAAGTCAGAAAATTATTTCATTGGCTAGATTCCCCAGGGCATTTGTTTTTCCCCTCAGCTTGTATGCTCAGGTGTTTTGACCAGAAACTATCCCTCTGTTTATCTGTATTTTAAAAGAACATTAGCCACTTTGGTACTTGGAAGGGTATATTTATTGTGATGTAAAATGTTAATTAATCATATCTGTCATACAGATCCATTTTACAGACCACACTTTCAGAGCACACAGGTGATCTGAGTGCTTGAATACCTCTACTAGATAACAGTAATTCGGAGCTACCACAGAACAAGACAGTTCTTGATGATTTCCTGAGCTTCCCCTAGTGAGCTGTAGAGGGCACACAGCATTTAACTTCCACAGAAAGCAATTTTTCCAGAACTACTTTTGGTTTTGGGAAGTTCACAGACATGTTTCTGCACCATTAACATCCTTCTTATGCTACATCATTGCCAACATTTTAAAAAATTGGGTATTTTGTTTTTCACTAGTTGAATTCTGTTTTTGAGGAAAGAAAATAGACAACCTATTAGAAAAATATAAAAATGAAATTCAGTCAAATTTTAGAAATGCATGTTTTGTAAAATCAATCATAACATTTTCTTGTGCTGATATGGGGCAAGGTATATCCCTTCTATGTGTAAAAACTTTCTCAAGTATAAAAATAGGAAGATAAAAAATACACAACTCATCCTATTTACATGGCACACTGTGATTAAAGCAGAAGCCAGTAAAAAGTTAGAATATTAACTCCTCTTTGTAAATTTTGAGTTACTTCCTCAGTCTGACATGGAAGCAGCACCTACAGATGTAACAACGGCAGCTGGTTGCTCAGTGTAAGTTTAGCAGCTTGCAGGCAAAGGAGACAGCACAACCTTACTCATAATTTCCATGTCATACATGACAAGTAGGAGTCAATATTATTCTAGCCATGTCCTCCAAGAATAAGAAATTCCTTAGGTCTGTTCTCTTCCTTTTGAAAGTTACCATATCCATTCAAGATTTCACTGCTAGAGATCAGCTGTGCATCAGATTAAAGATATTTTAATTTCCCATTTGTATTCACCTTGCTGCCTTTAAAATGTTTTCTTCTTTTTGCTCTGTGATACATCTTTGAGCTATTTTAATTCCTAGGCTTTAAAAGCTTTTTGCATGTAATCATTTATAAATTGTTGAGTACTTTTTATAGCAACTCAGTTTCTCAGCAGGGAGCCAGAACAGAAGTGTGACTAGCACATCCTTTGTATATGACTGGAACTAAAATTCCCATGTAGACCAATGCCACACAGTTAAATAAACCATGCTATTCTGTCCGCAAAGGGTTATGCTATGAAGCGCTGGTTATATATCCACAGTGAGTTTTATTAAATTATGCGTGTAACAGAGTCAAAGCAAAACCTATCTTTGGCCTAAAGCCATCACTAAAGCTGGAATATTATGGCACCAGAAAAGAAACGTGAGGTGTGGAAAGCAACACCTCCTGACAGAGTCAAGGGCACTTCTTTGCAGTCATGCTTCTCTGGGTCAAGAGAAGAAGCACAAGGCAGAACAACTCCCCACTAATATACACTTTCATTACAGAGCAGCAACCATTTCCAGCTCCTGAAGGCCTGCTCCATGGTCTTTTGATGAGCCACATGCTGTGGGCTTGCCGCAGCACAAATTCATGGCCAAGAAATACATGTTTATCAAATAGTTAGGTATGAGCCCTATGCGGAGTCCTAGCACTGCTGTTGATACCATCTGTGGGCTCTTGGCTCTCCCTGGTTTTCACTGGGAACCAGCAGCAGTGGACACCTACAACATGTCTCAAGGCATTTATTGCAAAATGTTAATTTAGTACTGAAGGCATATAACTATTTGAAATAATAATTTCAAGGATGGTGTGCTGGGATCATTCTCCTGTGATTGGTGAAAGCACAAATATACACCATAAACAATTGTGGAAAAAGGTTTTAAGCCAGGATTTACAGCCAGACGCCAACACCACAGAGTCATATTTTGACAGGAAATGAATTCCAGAGTCTAGGGGTTAAACACATGCTTCATCCTCTTGGGTGGGCATTTTGGACATTGGATTCTTGCTCGGCTAAGCCTAAAGAGCAGATCCATAGAAAGAAGTAAATTTCTGCATTTGAATTATGGAGGACAAACTGGTTCAGATAAATTAAAAAATGTGGCAAATTTCAAGGGAAACCATTTCAGCTAATGTTTCCTCTATTTATGATAAAGCACTTAATTCTCTTGAGGAAAAGGCCTTTAGAACTTGGGAAAGAAAAGATGTGGATTACAGAATTTGTAATCCAACCAAGGCTGGAAATATATTTTGAACAGGAATAAAACCAGGCATAGAATTCTTTAAAACGACAGTTTATCTGCAGAACTAGGCTATTCTCTTATGTTCCATATGATTTTAAAGGATTTTTGCTGTCTTATTTGAGTTTTGTAGAATTATTTGTATAATTTTTGTCCATCTAAATACCTTAGGATTTTTATATTAAAATCTTACCCACCTAAGACTAAATGACAAATAATTTCCAGTCTAACAAGCAATGGGAAGAACAAAGTTTTGCCAAGAAAACAAAAAGACTATTGTTATAGGTTTTTTTTTTTTTTTTGCAGCCTCATGAACTCTTACAGCTTTAGTAAGCTGTTAACAAACCACCAGTTCCTGAGCTGATAAACAATAGTACAATGTAGTACAGCTCCCTAAGAATCAGTGGTGCCATTCCAGTACTCAACACCCAGTGAGCAGATCTCCCAGGCCTAAGCTCCGAGTGGAATTTGAGCCAGACCTCTTGAAATTGAACTGTACTAATTCTACATTCCGCCTCACACACACACCACTGTAAGAGACAGATTATTAGCCATAAAGCATACTGCACCAGTGCAAACACACAAAAAAACACCTGCCTTTGTCGACTACAAGGATATAATTAAAAAAAGAGACAAAAAAAAAAGAACAACAAAAGTAGCTTCTAACAACAGACAACAGATTATTTCAAATTATTTCCAACTTAATTTTTTTTAACTCAAATTTCACCAAAAAAAATTCACCCGGTATTTCAAAAGCATAGTTGGAAAGCCAGCCACCATCAGCAGCTGAGATCCACCTAGCAGAACTGTACTGTCTTTAGAGCGAGAGGTCCCAAACGCTGTGAAAAAAAAAAAAGTGCTGGCACTGTTACTTGGGAGGTAAGTATGAGATTAGAAATAATCTTGCTCCAGTCCCAAGAAGAGAGCTCCATAAGGCAAGGTGTATGATAGGGGTTAAAACATGTACGTACTGAGACTACAGCAGAGAAACTGCTTAAACTTTCGCTCAAATCTGATGCAGCCAAAACATCTGCCTATCACCCCATAAACGTCCCTACACTTCTGTTCCCTTTACGACAAAGGAATGGAGCTTTTAAGGAACATTTAATAGCCAGCAGCTGCTTGGCTGTCAAACGCCACATCTGGAGAAGCTGTGCCGTTAATGTGAACAGAAACAATTATTCTTTAATAGTTTTGCTTAATTTTAAGAATTACACAAATCACAACAACAAAAGAGGTGCATGTTCTTAATGGAAACACATCTGGTTTCTCTGAAAAGAAGCCAAAAAGAAAGAGACCAGTGCTTAACCGAAGCTGCACCTATAATCTGTTCCGTCTCACCGAAGACAGAAGTAAAGCTACCGATATATAGGTAACTTAGCGTTTGTCCAGACTTTGGCTATTCCCTTCGACAAACATGGGTCATGCGAGAAGAGGACAACTAGCTGGTTCACACCAAATGCCATTAGATGTTACTTAGCACACAGTTCTGCTCCCCTCTGTGCCTGAAGGTTCCTGTTCTTTGGGACTACACCTCAGTATTGCCTCCTATATGCCTTCCTTCTGAACACCATAGCCTGCACGTCAAGAAAATAACATCTTTCCCCTTTCACTTGGATCTTCCACTTAAATTTAATTATGGTTTTGGTTGTATAATTCTTCCCGATGGACAGAATTTGGGCTGAGTTCAAACCCCTGGAAAGTCAATGAAATGATTTTCACTAGCTTTGTCGGGCTTTAAACGAGCCGTGAGTGAGTTACAGATGACTGTCTTTCTGGAGAAGTGGTAAATGGAGCACTGTCACCTAGACTCATCATCGATGCCTCACGTAGCTGCGTGTGGATCACTGGTGGAAAGAGAATTGAAGTTTTGCCATGAAAAATCAACCAAATGGAAAGTTCAGCCAAGCAGAGCCACCAAGTAGCATGTGCTTTCCGAGCAGATGAATTCCTCCACTGAAATGCACATGCAGAAAGCTGGTGGGATACAGCAGGAAAGTGTTGAAAGAACTGAAAACTAAGAGTTAACAACAAGAAGGAAGACAAATCTAAAGCATACCAAAAAAAAAAAAGTTTTCAAGTGCCTGCTCTTTTTCTATGAAGATCAATAGCTAGAAAAGCTTGAACACCTTTTAGGACCCTCTCCTGGCCTCAGTGGGCACCTTTTTGAAACAGTCACCCTCCCACAGCTCTTTCTGGACTGGCTGCTCACTCCACAGCCACAGCGTGAGCACCAGGTCTCTATTCAGGCCTTACATGCACTCATTTCTGTGGAAAGCTATAATCCTATTGCAATTCTATGGCTGAGGTTTTTAACTGATGCTTTACACCACTGCTCTTTCTCTTCCTGAATCAGGCATCACCACAAGCAAAACAAGGCCTAAGCACTGCCCGTTTTGCCTCCTAGCTCACCCTTGGGCAGGATGTTGGTGTGTCACCAAAACCTTACTGATCTGGGTTCACAGCTGGGCTGCATCCTTGGAGGAAAACAAGTTCATGATTCATTTGGGTCAGTTTCTCCCCTGTGGACCTTAGATATTTTCAGTTATCTACTAACAGTGCAAGTAGAATAAGCAGAAGAACACCATTTGGAAATTCAGCCAGGAAATTTAACTTACAGTAGCTGATGGAAGACAACCAGCCCTGTTAAGTCAAGCCAACTTCTTGCCTGTGGTAGCTGTTAGGCAGCCAAAATGAAACACAGAGGAAGCTCACTGCACAGCTGTCTGCATCGCAGATCCAGTGCTTGAACTGGCATCTGGTTTCACCAGGGATGCCATTGCCAGAAGGGAACCTTGACACCTCCCTCCCTTCACAGAGACAGGTTAGAGTCAAACTGCACTAGCAGCAGCACGCAGTGTCTTGAATAAATAGGAAATCCTAAAGGATTTCAATATACAGTTATTTCATAATAAACTAACCTGAAGAAAAAATGCTTCTTTCAAGAAGAAAAGTGGAGTATTGTTTTGCGAAGTTTAGGAAATAATGTACTCTTTCCTTAAATAAGTTTGCTTTTTTTCCCTCTCTCACATCTGCATCCTATGCTTAATACTTTTTAAAGCTACCTTTTAATCATTCTCAGACACCTGGATTTTTTTTTTTTTGTCAGAGTTTACCTTACTGAATACAATTATTCATTTAAATATTCAGCATTATTAGTTTTCTTAAATCTCCTTATGACTCACTGACAATCTTAGAAATGGGTTGTCATCATCACAGCCTCACTGAAGGCTGTTAGCCCTATTGTGACCTCTCTATCTGTATGAAGAATCTCTCCATCCTACAATACAACCTCTTTTTCTGCCTTTATTGGGAGAACTAGTATTACTTCACAGAGAAGCAACCAGCCTGAAGAGGTTGTGAAATCTCCATACTTGGAGATATTAAAAACTTGCCTAGGCAGGCTGTGAGCAATGTGACCCAGCTAGCCCTGCCGGCCCAGGCAGCCTCCAGGTCCCTTCCAGCCTACACTATTCTATGATTCTGCTTTTCTCAGTACAGAAAATGCCCACATTTCTCTTGTTTAACCAGAACTGATACAGACCTCCACAGGACAAATTAAGGGGGGGGGAAGAAAAGAAAAAGAAAGTATTAACCTGTGTCTCTGAAAGAGAAATAGACTGACAAATGCAGAAAATACTTAATTATATAGTTCCAGTAGCATAATGTAAATGAATAAAAATATAAAAATAAAAGGAGAAGCTTCTCCAATTAAGATATTTTAATACCTTTCCATCTCAACACGCTGATGGGGACACAATTCTAGGAGATCCTCTGCCTCTTTATTCTTCCTTTTGAGCTACTCACAGTGAATCTAATAGAAACAGGGAGAAAAAAAGTACACAGAGGGGAAATAAAAAGGTTAATAATCTAGGAAGAACAATTTAATTACATGATCACAACAAGAAGAGAATCATGTTTTGCCTGCATACCTGTTTTCCTCTTCACATACCATAAAGGGCCAACATGCAGGCCAGGAATCTACTTTCTCCTTCCCACCTTTATCGTCTCCTAAATCCCCCACTCTAACATGGGCAGTTTTGCAAGGGCAGAAGCAATAGCACTCTCCAGCTGCGGTAGCAGGAAACTCCCCAACGAGCAAAGCTGTCAGTAGTCACAGAAATAATAATTTAAAAAAGCCTTTCACATTTCCAGTATTATTCATCCTAAAAGAATCAACTATTTTAAGTACTCTGGAATTCATGAATGTCCTCAGATTGACCAGAAAATTCATATGCATCATGGAAGTATACAGTAAAACTACTACTCCAAATTTAAGAGAGTGAGTAGTGAGCCTGATACAGATCACTTGGAGAGAAAAGAAAAGGAGCCTTTTGTAAGTTATTGTGCACAAGTGCATTATTCAAGAACTATACAAGCTCCTAACAAGCTTCCCTCTGGTCAGGGCCAGCTACTGTCCAGCATTGCATTTCCAAAGAGGGAAAAAAAAACCAAAACCTTCCCAAAGAAAAGGACACACTTTTGGGTAACAGTAAGTAGTCCATGTGTAAAAAATTCTCTTTCAGATGAGAACACCAAACACGGAAAAAGCAAACTCTGTATGTTGCGAAGTACCATCACCTCTACATCACCAGTGGGAGAACAGATGGTACAGAGACTGAGCCAATGCCACTGCATCCCCAGGAGCCATTGTGCTGCCTGTGCTGCAGGCTAGTAATTGCGTACGTTTCTTGTGGGACACCTCCAGTCCATCAGGAAAGGAAGTCGTCTTCTCCTCCTCTTTGGATCAAAGTGAGAAAACAATTGCATTATTATAGTAGTTGGAATTAGAGAAGTAGGAGATTATAGCTTATCTTGACCTAAGCAATTTTATAATGCCTACTGTGAGGATAACAACGTGACCACGGGAATAAAGTGGGAAGTCATCAGGAGTGAAACCTACCATTTATAACCAAATAAGTTTTCAATTACAAGTCATTCTCTTTATTGGTAACATCAACTTAATGTGAAACCACAGCTGAACATTTTATAGAAACCATGCTGCTTCATCTACGTGCGGAGCAGAAATGTAAAAGAAAAGTTTGCCAGGAGAAGATCTGAGGTGTCTGGCATCCCTCCCCCCTCTTAATTCCCCATTCCAGCAGGCATTTCACACATTTTAAATGCATCTGGTAATCACTAATTACAAGGATCCTATTAAGAAAAAATGTCAATTCAGTTTCATGTGCAACTTGATTCCAGCTTGTCTGAGTTTTATGAGTGTCTGCTTAATCATAACAAAAACATGCTGAAGTATGGAAAGCTGTATTCATTTGATTTCAATAGGAGCTGCAGACATTTGGTACTAATAAGAATTAAGCCTTATTTTGGGATGCCTATACTTGGCATTTAGATGTCTAACAAAATACCACTTTTGAAAAATGTTGACCTAGAACGAACACTCCCAACCTCCATCAAAAAAAACAAAAAATAAAATGAACACACTAAATGCAATCTGACCATACTTGTCTGAAGAAAAAACAAAAACAAATAAACAAAAAAACAGAACCCCACCACCACCAGAACTCAGACCGCTATTCTATCTCTAATTCAACCCACTGGGCTTAGACATCTCACCTCTCTCAGATCCGTGTGCCAAGTTACACACATGACAGCCCACGTGCTGAAAACATAGGCCAAGTTAAAGTGATGCAGGTTAGAAGTGACTGAAAGGAGGATTCCTGTGTTGGTAAAGTTTATGCAGCAAGAAGTAAAGAAAGCTTTGGGGAAAAAAAAAAAAAGTGAAGAACATAGAAAAATCGGTGAGCCCAGCTCAGGGGCACCTATGGAAGAGACGCTGCAGACCATGTGCTGGGAGCGCTCTGGGACCCTGCGCTGGCTGCTCTTGGTTCTCTGTGGCCCTGCTCTGCACAGCCAGGGAAATGGATCGGAAGGAGCTGCTAGAGCTGACAATTCCCAAACCAGTGCTTGGCCCAGCTGCACGCCTAGCTATCATAAACAAACGGTTCTCCAGAAGTCTTACTGCTATCACCTGCTGGGGGTGGGGGGATCCCTCCCGCATGGCTCGGCAAGGTCCGCGGTACGCATCTCCTGACTCTTAGTCATATGCAGATTTTGCTATGTGCCCCACAGTGCTGTGCACCCTGATTTAATGCACGTCTGTACAAGCCAGTCCCGCTATCCGAAGCCATTTCATTATCGTAGCACAGGAGTACATACTCTTCTAACCATTCCAAGCTATGGGGAAAAGCAGTAAAGAGCTCGCTGTGGTAAGAGCTGGCGGGATCCATACAGCGGAGCATGACCAGGCTACTGCCAATCAAGCAACGCTGCAGAGTGGCCACCTGCTTGGATTTGCCTCCTCTGTTCTCCAAAAAAATTTTGGAGACAGTTGATGCAGGGTAATGGCTTTGCCTTTCATTTCGTACAGCTTTGCGGTAAAACGTGTCAGTTCTGAAAGGCTTTTAATTCTCTCTTTTTTTTTTTTTTAAAAAAAAAAGTATTTTTGATTCTTCACAACAAAAAAATTTGCTGCAATGAGTCCAACCTGTGTTGGCAGCACAAATTGTGCTAAATCTAAATCTACAGTTACAAGTCTGAATGAGAGGCATCTAGATTATTATACAAAACGCAAATGTTTTTATAAAAACAACTAGAAGCTTTTACAACTATAGTATGCAATTTAATGTTGTAGGGTTTTTATTAGATCAGACAAATAAAAGCCAAGCTGGATGAAAATTCAAATACTTCAAAGCATTAAGGCTCTGTAGAAAATAGGAGGTTAGAATGGTCATGTAAAGGATTGCTCGGAATTACATAAATTTTCTGCTTTCTGTGAAGGCTTTTAAGAACAGGAGCGCTCTGAAGTAAAACAGGATCTGTTTTGCCCATGGCTTTATGTGCTTTAGCATTAATTGAAAATATGTAGTAAAAAGCACACAAAATTCCTTTGTACTCCCACCAAATTTATCATTGCTCCAGTAATAATCCAAGCCCTAAGTACTTCCTAAATATATGCAAACAGGACAAAAAAGCTCTCTTGGGTTGGAGTACTAATTTGCATTAAAAGCAAGGAAGTTTTCCACATGCAAAAAACACATTTGGAGAGGAAAAACCTCCCCACAGAGTAACAACAAGACTAATTCTTATAAAATATTCATTACGCAAACAGTAACAGCCACCTAGGCACTCATCAAGCTAGCGTTTCAAAATGTTATCCAAAATGCATTTCACAAACATCTGTATGGTAAATGTTAAATCTGCACTGCTCTTGCTTTGCCTCCTGCCACACGTTCTCTTTCTTTCTCCAAGCCTAGTGCTAGCTTAAGAGCATCCAATTTTCCTGCACCTTCGCTCATTTCCCCCAAACCCACTCTGTAATTCACTCGTTCCTCCATTGAGCCAAAGCAGTATTTCCTGTGGATGCAATGTAAGATGGATCTCAGAAATGAGCCAGCCTAAGGGAGGCAGTGAAGGGAAAGGAGATTTTGTGTCCCCCCCCCCGCCACACACCCTGCCTGGATCAGAGCAAGGATTCAATTTTACAAACCACCACCATAAACTGACATACTGTCACACTGGAGGGAGCAGAAAACAGATAGTATGCCAGAAAAATGGAAGTGCATGCTAGCAAACTACATGTAAGGAACAAACCCAAGAATAAGTTACTTTTTCACTGACACCCATTTTTGGGCTGCAGAAGATCCAGGACTGTCACAGGCAGGCCAAGTAAAATTACCTCGTTTAAGTAATACCCAGATTGCAAAATACCTCCTAAAGAAAGTGGAACATATATTATCATAAACGCTGTTGATAAACAAGCCAGCAGGTTACACATTATCTGTGTGTGGCTGTTGTGTAGGAGGAGTGGGAGGAAGAAATGGATTATTACTGTAAATGTGATCAAAATGGAAGAGTAACTGGAACAAAAAAAGCATTTGATGAAAGATCCTAAGCAGCACATATTGAAACTAATCTGAAACGGGAATAAAGCCTTCAAGATATTTCTTGCCCTGTAGCTCTGAATAAGTCAAACATAAAATATAGTGTTTCTGCGATGTCTTCCTCCCTAGACAGTCCCAGGCTTAATACTCATAAACAGCACCAGTGTTCAGTGCAGCCAGCCTTGAACCAGCCATCACACATCTTTCTGCTTTTGCATCCAATGCTCTCTGCTGAAAATGCAGCTTCAGTCATGTAAATGCAGCACAAGAAAACTCACAGACAAACACAGCAAGATCTGCCAGTCCTCTCCTCCCCCTGCTATTTCCTGATAAAGTGCTGGAACTTCAATATTAGACAGTTTCTAACCAAAAATTTGAAATCTGAAGTTTTATTTGTGTCAAAAATAAAAAGTTGTTAGGTTCCTCAGTTCTGTCTTGACCAATTTGATTCAGATAAAATGAAACTGGTACCTGCACTGTGTGATGCAGGAAGACTTAATACTGAATACTTACAACTGATCTCACCATTAAGTACAATTTTCCTTGGTTACAGTAGCAGAGTCAGAACAGTAAACATCCAAAAAAAATAATTCACAGATGCCATCCCACAAATCTGTGACACCCAGAACTTGATAAGCAGTCTATTTACGTTTCTTGGAATAATCTCAAACTGTGCAACAACCAAAATAAATTAAAACCCAAAACAACAGAAAGCCATTGCAGTGGACCAGCCCGAGGACTGAGGCAATTAAAGGCTGAATGCACTATTTCTACCCAGAACTAAATGCCTGGTTTTCAGTGTAAAGTAGATGGGACTCTGGAGAGGCTCTGCACTATAAACTGTTTGGCTGCTGTCCAGGGAGAGAAAATGCACAGCGTAATCTCTGCATTTGCTTTCTTGTACTGGATGTAGCAGGGTGATTTTGCACAGAAAGGCAGCATCTGCTGTACAGCTCTTTGGTCTTACAAGTGCTGGTCCTCTACAATAGGAGGTCTGAAAATGTTTCTATTGACACACACAAACTAGTTTAAGTGGTGGGTATAAATCCTATTTTTAAGTACATGTCCTGGTTAAAAATCAATATATCACTTTTTTCTTACCTTAAAACAGAAAGAAAAACAGTTTTCAGGCATATTTATTTCTTTGGAAATTGATCCATTTAACAATTTCTAAACAACTTCAGATTTAGATGTAGCTCTCAAGATCTTCAAAGTGAAAAAATATTCCCAGGTAAGTATAAACCTCTTCAGGTAGAAATCAATGGAACAAACTTTAGCAAAAGCAGCCAGGGTCATGCCCAGAGCTTGGGTGACACAGACTTCAGCACTTTAGCAAAGCACAACATAAGTCTTTCCACATGGGTATCTGCACAGGTGAATCTAAAGCTCAGAAGATAATTTGAAAGGCTTCAAAACATACATTGTATGCCAAAAATATCGTTACTACACTTCCAACGTGCAAGAGTCACATAAGAAGTGACCAAGAGAAGTCATAAATATCATCAAGCTGTCAAAGCCATGCACAATATACCTCAGAACATCCTCAGTATTTTCCTGGATTCCTGCAGAGTTGTCCTGCCTCTCTCTTCCATCAATGGAAGCCATAAAAAAAATGGAAAATACTATACTGTAATTATTACAAGGTTATGAGTTGGTGTGTGTGTGTGTGTGTGTGTGTGTGTGTGTGTGTGTGTTAACCTTTTGTGTTTTGGAGAGCTTTACAATGCACTAAGAAGTTGCTAGAAGATGCATAATGTCGTCTGCAACCAAAAACGTCACAAAGAAAATTCCAACATTTTTCTTTCTGTGTTTGAAAAATGAATTTTAACTTTCAGCTATTTGAGCTTCTCTGATATTTATATGCAGCCTGTCACTGATTTTCAGACGCTGCACACAGGCTCCTCATTTTTTTTTTATATTTTTAGAAGAAATCACTTCTTTACTGGAGAATGTTAGGTTTGACTGAGTCTCATCATTGCACAAAAGACCTGGGAGCAAAGTCAATGACACTTTGAAAGTACCTGTTGTAGGCAAAGTCTATGAAGGCAAATCATTGTTAATAGAATATGAACTAGTTAAAAAAAAAAGTACGAAACACAGTGATTAAATTAGCCTTCAACAATAAATATCTTTGATTTGTTTAAAACTCATTTATCAAGAAATCACAGATCTGTCAAACATGCAGAAATCTGCCAAATTTACAGTTCTTCAGAAGAATGCTTATGAACCAGGCGTATTTCATGCAAGAGCACTGCATGAAGCCTTTCCAGTGGTATTGTTCTCATGATCTGTATCTAACTTCAATTAGCATGACAAATTATTTGAGGGTGGGCAAGATGGGAAGGAAGTACTTAGCCGTTTGTTAAACGTCAGCTTTAAATTATGCAGTGAAAGAAATGGTTCTTTGTGATTATTCACTGCTAAAGTACGGACAAGAATAATTCCAAGAGATATAATACAGAAGTAGAAAGGAAAAACACTGCAAGATAAAAGCAAGATTAATAAATATTATATCCTTCGATGGTGCCACAGATGATTTTCTGAAGAATTTTTAATGGAGATCTCACTACAGTGCAACTGTGAAGTTGTGAAAGAGAAACAATGGAACTTTTGTGCAATCCAAGCCAAGAGAGAAAAGATTTAGGATCTATTAAGTCCAGTGACTTTAGAAACAGGTCTCTGGAGTACAAATAGGTAACTCGCCACATTAACAGAAAGGAGATCACTCCAATGACAGGGTCCACGTGGCTGGGAAAGAGATGAGTTTATGAGAAGAGTACTCAAGATACAGGCAGACCTACCCACAAAAAGTTGTGCAGCTGCAGGAGCAGAATTTTAACAGTGAGAAGGCAAGAATCTGATTTAGATGAGGAGTTCAGCTCTGATTTATTTAAATTTCACACTCTCCACCTAAGCTTCATAATATCAAGACAAAATAATGAAAAAGAAGAGAAGAGCCCATAGAAAGCTAGGAACGATCTCACAACTCGGTTGCAAAAAATCTTGGCATTTCTTGGCTGGCAGAAACAGCACTGCTAAGCAACTCTCAGAGACCCATGAAAAGCATGTTGCTTTGCATACGCTCTAGTGTGCCCACACTTCTGAAAACACGGTACTGTCTCTGCTAGAAACTGGGACTCTGCTGGCAGCATATCTTGGTGTACTAAGGATCCAGCAGCAAGTCAAGGGAAGACAACCCTTTAAGAAGCTCTTTTACCCCAGGCTTCCGAGTGGGCTGCTGGGAGCATTTTCTAGTTCTCACAGGTGTACTGACAACTTTTACTTCCTTTTAAGAAGGGGGAGCTGGAGCAGTGAGTTCCTGCAGCTGCTCTAGTGTAATGGGTGCGCAGGCCCTCTGGCAGCAAACACCACTAGCTCTGAAAACAGAAGGGTTAATTCTCACTACACCAGCTACAAGTACTGCAGCATTACGTTTTATCAGAGAAGTAATTAAAACAAGGAGGGAAAAAAACATGTGCATATGTTTGCTTTCTTCTCACTCTACACAAACCTCATCTCAATAGTCCTCGTGGTTCACCCCGGTTATGCTTACTAACCCAAAACACAACACTTGAAATTTCTAACGCTGTGGCTCCAAATATTCCTTGTTCAGGGTTGGAATGCTTCAAAGCTTTTTCTGGGATGCAGAATTAAGGTCAATTTACAGCAACAAGGCATGCAAAAAATACCTAGCCCAGAGCCCTGGACCACCCTCAAATGCTATATGGACCATAGGAAGCAATTTGTAGCAGATGTGGATAAAGGGCCCTCCTGTCTCCTGATCACAGACCCAGCCAAGGGGATTCTGTGTCTTCTCAGAGTCAGCAGCACAGGGCATATCCCAAACTCTACAGAACAGGTAGAACTTCCAAAAGTTTCAGCAGAAATGTTACCCAAGGGAGAAGTGCAGGTCACACCTAATAGATGTGAACCAAATCTTTTTATCATTAGATCTACCCTAAAACAGCCCTAGTGCTCTACATGGCAATAATCCTTTACTCTTCCTATAACTTTCATTGTCCAGCTTCGTGCAAGAAAAGAGAGTACAAGAACTCCGCTATAGCAGAGTATAAATGTGCACAAATTACATGATTTATACACAATTATGGAGAAATTAAAGTCATTAAGAAACCTTTTAAAATACCAGGTTTGGGATTTGAGGTCTTTTTTGGTAGGTGAAAAGGGAAAAGCGGCACATGGTTCCACCCTGCAGCTAGGCACAGACCCAGTGATGCGAGCTTCGAATGCAGCAGTTACTCACCATTTTTAGGCGAGGTGCTCATCTCCGCGTCTGCTACGTTAGAACGCGCTAGTCTCAATAAAGGCTCTCTGAATCAAATGACGACTAAGTGGTTTGGAGGCAAATATATATCTATCTCAAGGTTTAACCCACACCCCAGGCTTAGGGAAACCCCTTTCTTAAAGTCATTCTAATGTTGAGGACACATTCATATCTCACAAATAAACAGCCCACACAGAGCTACTTGAAAGCACTGCTTGCAAGAGACCACAGAGGATTCCCTCTCGCTCTTCAGATTACCATGGAACAGTGACACAACGGTACGCCCACTCGCCAGCAAGAGGCGCGCGGTGGGAAAAGCAGTGGTCTAAGACGGTGGAAAAGTTGCATCAACTCAAAAGGTATATAACACAAGTATTAATCTAGAAGTAGAATAATTTACTGTAAGGAGTAGATAGGTCAGGGACCCATTTCTAGGAATGCATTTTAATTAGAATTTATTCTAAAGGTTTCCCTGCAGAAATAGCACTCGGTTCAGCCAGCCACAGTCTCCTCATGAGAACTGACATTCAGCTCTCTCCCCAGACAACAAACACCACGTTCATTATCGTATCTGATTTTCTCTCTGAGGAAGAGGGCGTATAGAGGTGGAGACTGAGAACCGTCTTCCCCTTCGCCCAGACAAGAAGTGATGCAGCATTTTCAGCAGTATACTATTCATTTCAGGCCACAGCCAATGCACACAGGAGCTCATTAATCAAGTTTCACAGATGATAAAAATTAACATTGTCATTCTGTTACCTAGAAATGAAAGACTCATTACAAGTATGTTCAGAAGAGGTTCATCTTTAAGCCTGACTCTTGTATTGGTTTCAGTTTTTGTGACAACAAAGCCAGTGCAGCTACGCACCAAGGAGGAGGAACCATTCCGGCATTTTAAGGAGGCTGCCGTTGTCTTCTGCATTGGAAATACTAGCGATTTAACTGCCCTGGAAGCATCTTCATCTCCCTAATAGTAATATCACAGCTGCTCAATAGAGTAGGGCAGATCTTTCTCTGTCAAACCATTTACTCTGCCTCTCGCATGCACACACAGTAATCGTATAGCAGAGGAGACAACAGGCCAGGGTCAGGATGTGGGAGACCAAGGCTCAACTCCTTCTCCTGCCTGAAGGGAGTTTAACTGTGTTTGCACCTCCTAGGCAAGTGTTTTGACTGCTGGAGTTACAGGGTGATTTCTCTAGTCTTTTGCAATAATAGCCTTCCGCTGCATATGGAGTATTTCGTATTACTTTGCTGGAGAAAATGTTGATGACTTTTGCCAACAGAGTTCAGACTTACCGTCTACCTGGTTAAAACAACACCACCACAAAAAAGACTTGAACATCTTCCCGTTCTCAGAACGGCAGCCTGAGAACTCAGCTTTACATCAGTCCACTTATTCTTACGTTGATCTCTAGTTTAGTTATATATGTGTTTATAAAAAGCAGAACAGCATCTACAGGCGACGTTGAAAGCAACCCACCAGCAAAAGCTCAGTAGCAAACAGAGCACTATCTCGGGAGACAAATGACATGCGCTTAAATCCTTCCAAGCAGCAAAAGAAATTGAAGCCAAGAGATATGCATCTGAGGGGAAATGTTTTTTTCCACTGGATAATGAAGCAACAGGGGAATAACATAACTTCTCCCTCAGTAATGCATTCACAAAGAGCATGGTGAATCTAGCCTTCTGTGTTTTTGGCTTGCTCTGCACTAAAACACAGCTTTTGACTTTGGACTGACCAACATGCTTAATTTCTATGGGACTGGAAATAGTTCAGCGGGTTGTTGTCATTTTGCTGTTATCTGTCAGCTCAGCAACAATGATAGAGCTAAATTAAATCTTTCCATGTGTGCTGTTCCGGGGTTTAATATCCATCACCTGTTCAACCACACCACCGCGGTTTCTGCCAGGGAGGCCAGGAATAATCAGGTTTCTCCTGATCCAGGACCAGGCAAAGCCAGGATTGCTTAACCTTTAAGATCAGGTGCCTTCTTATCTGAACGCTGCACGCCATCCCATGAGCAGCAAAACAAACAAAACAACAACAACAAAAACTGTTAGAAGAAGAAGTAACCAAGCATGCCATTTTATTCTGTGAAGCACTTACAAATGTTTGTAAGCCATTCTGAATCACACACATCCACTGTAGTGCTCAGCTGCCTCTTGACAACCATGCCCAAAGCATGCACAGGGAGGGCTGCACTGCTCTGCTCACTGCAGGACCAGCTACTTCTTAAAAAGACTGATAGTGAACAGGATCCTTGCTGCTTCCAAAGAATCAGAGGTGAAAATGTGGGCTCTTCCTTTCCTGTTAACACCAGTTTACCAGCCACCTTGACTCAAACAATCATATTGTTTCATTTTGAACTCTTGTAAATGCTAGTGACATGAAAGTAATGCTATTTTCATCACCGCAAGGCAGGCACAATAAAAAGTTTTGTGGAGGCAGAGAAAAGCAGTCAATGGAAAAAATTGAAGGGGGAACCCTTTCTTTTAACCTCCAGTGGAAAATTGTGGGGGTACAGCAGAACTCACATATGCATCTTTTTACCTGACCTCCCTGCTCCCCCATTCAGAAGAGGAAAACCCCTTTGGCTACACCATAACATGCCTGAATAATAAAAATTTCATTGCTTCTCATGCATAGCCAAGCCACTTATCTATCGAAAGTCCAGATTGGATGGCTGCCATTCAAATTATTTTATTGTCCACTGAAGAACTGTTTGTGTAGGGGCTTTCCATAAGGGAAAAATAAGGAAATGAGAGAAAATTTAATATAATGTAAAGACAGCAGCTTAAAGTACTGGATCCTAGGTGACTTGTAAAGGGCTTAATTGCCATGTAAGTATTATTGAGGAGAGAAAAGACCACTACAAGGAAGAAAGGAGACGGGGGGTGGGGGAGAACATTTTTGAAAGCGCTCAAAACAGTTTAGGACTCCACTATTCTGGAGAGGAAGCTGAAGACAAATTTGCTGTCCAGGAAGTTTCCAAGACTTAGTTTTAAGTCTGTACTTTGACACCACTCTTAGGGCATTAAGAATTCATTCTGCTGAACAAAGTCAGCCTGCTCTTGTCGACATGAATGTCACTCACTGGCTGTCTACAGCTGTCCTCCTCTTTTGGGCGCATGAATGAGGACCACGCCCATGCACTTACATTTTTGTCAAGCTAAAACACTCTTCCGCTTCGCTCACAGAAATAGATTGGCCACTATCATCTTTTTTGTTTGTACATTTTCGAAAACAGACTCAAATGCCCCA
Source organism: Chauna torquata (assembly GCA_013399475.1). Taxonomy (NCBI): domain Eukaryota; kingdom Metazoa; phylum Chordata; class Aves; order Anseriformes; family Anhimidae; genus Chauna; species Chauna torquata. The sequence goes on along the minus strand of VXAL01014956.1, from coordinate 16,403 downwards.
GATCAAGCAGTAGCAATACAAGGCAGTCAGTCCCAGCTGTTATGATTTTGATGTAAACTAAACAGTTAATGGTGTGGGTGCATCTTGTCCGCACTTCATACAGAATCGAAATACATTTTTGTGCTCACGGAAGTGACTTTCCCAGGGAGGAAGATACTGCTACCCAGTTCTACCCTAAATTTTAGTGAACAGCTTTGATTTCAGTTTGGACTCAATTGGGTTTTGCCTGAGATGTACAAGAAGTCAAAGTATTTCCCACCCATTCTGTTCCTGCTCGCTGTGTGGCTTACTGCTTAGCCACAAATGAAAGACCACCCACAACAAATTCTCCCTTCCTTATAGAACAAATGGAAATGCCACAGCTACTTTATAAAGTCTTAGATAGTAATTCAATCAATTCTTTATTATTACTCAAATATATTTTTATGCTATTTCACTGGATTTTCATGAAGATATTCATCAAGTTGATACGTTATCAAGGTAAGGAAAGACAAAGGTAATGCTCTCACCTCCATCCAGCCACAGAGCTCTTTACCTGTAAGTCAATTACCGCTTCAGATTCTGATCAAGAGGGATCTCAGTGCTCCTCCTCCCCAAGTCACCCTTCTCCTCCAACATCCTCCCCATCGACTTCTATTGCAAGTGTACAGCCTGGTCCTTTTGAAATCAGTTGGCATGCTGCCACATCTTTCAATGGACCTGGCCTTTCACCACCACCTCTACAACATAGAGAACAGTAACCAGAAATTGAAAACAGGCTTTAAAGCAGGACAGGAACAAGCTCCAGCAGAGCATCGCTTCCCTGACATTTGTCAGTTCTACGACCTTTAAGCACGCAGTTTAGCATCAAGGAAGTTTGAATAAAACTTTTTTTTCTGGCCAAAAAGTCCACCTCGTTCTCCTGCTGGTTGCCTGCACATTGGCTTCTACTACTGTGGTTTTTCTTACTGAAATATTGCAGTGTTTAAATTTTGTCCTGAACTGGAATTAAATCTAATTTTAGGCAATGTCTAAAACCTCCATGAAAGAAATTTCTCTTTCTGCATAAACTTCAGAAAGCTTTCTTTCCTATCCACAGAGTTTAATCTGCTTGCCAATTAACAAGAGAGAAAAGTCAGCCCTGAAGCCATAATAAGTTTCCCACACTATATGTCAGCGAAGTTTTAAAGGAACATCTACTGGTTTGTTGGAAATATGACCTTCACCCCATGGGCACAGTTAGGGTTTTTTGTTTGTTTGGTTGTTTTTTTCTTTGTTTTTGAGGAGACAAAGCATTTGCTTCCAGATTCAGGAGCTGCCAAAAACTGAAGGTTCACCTGGACTATTGGACACCTCCAAAAGTAAAGGCCAAGGGTAGACTGCAAGACATTCACAGCTGAGCTGAAGATTGTGGAAAAAATAAAGGATTATCACAAACACTATCGCTGCCGACCCAAAGGGTAAGGAGCACACTCATGACACTATCCTGTGTTTCCAAAATAGATCGTACAAAAATGTTTTAAAATGACAAAAAGTACTTCACAAAAACTAACTGCTCTTCATTGTTTGCTTGTCCCTCTGTACAGAGGGAGCATCCTGGAATTCAAGCACAGCAGAGGTTTGGGTTACATTAACCAAAGCACTGTTGGAACCTGATGATCATGGTAAGGAAGCACTAGAATGATACCGAACAGGGTAATATAGAATAATATCAAACAGTATTGTACAAAAAAGCCCCTCCGTTGAACAGTAAGCTTAGCCTGTCATTATCAGCTAGCACCACTACTACAGGCTGTAAATTGTCAACTGAGCACATGACATACAAGAGCCTGGGTTAAAAAAAAAAAAAAAAAAAAAAAAAAAAAAGAAAAAGGAAGTAAGGCCTGATGTACCCAGTAAGAGCTATCTGTTTGCTACAGGCACGAATAGCTGAATAGAGGAAGATGCCTTCTCCTAGGCCATGCTTGCAGCTGACTGAGGGCAAACAGTGGAAATGAAGGCATCTCGTAGGAGGTATCCTGGTTGTTGGTGGACAGGAAGAAAGGCACTTTGCAGCAGAGGAGGATGGTGAAGGGTAACATGTCCACTACATTTCAGACGAGAATTGTACTCTTTCTAGGCTCTCTGGAGGACCTGGTGACTGTCTTTTCACGACCACTAATACTCACCATAACAGACAGCAGACGTGTCTTCGTCATCCCTCAGAGCATATGAATCTACTTTTCCCTTTTTGTAAAATCAAGAATAATATCTGCTTACAACTTTGCTACATGGTTGTGCAAGACACACAAATGTGTGTGGTAAAGCTAATAACCACATTGGAGAGAGAGTTCTCTCATTGTTAGAAGCCAGATCCAAACATTTCTAATATAGCTCCCCATCACACAAGCACGCAGATAACAAAAATCTGTAGAGGCAAGCATTCCCATATATCGTCCTACAAGAAAACTGCCTTAGAGCTGTTTCCTGTTACCAAAAGCAAGAACTATAAAAATGAAGGAACTCCTGAACTTAGGTTGCTATTTCCACCTCATATGACCTTAATTTTATGGAAAGAGTACCCTTGTGTTATTCAGATTTTACTCATAAAACATAGACAGAGGTAGTGTGTAAGCACTGGGGAACAATCAAAAAAAACTTAAAAATTCTTTGAACAGTAAAGAAAAAGGTTGTTAAAATGATTAATTTTTTTAAATGATGTAAGGAAAAGCCATTTGCTGTAGTGGAGATAAGGTTGCTCTGGTCTTTTTTTTTTTTTTTCTTTAAGAAAAAAAGAAAAGTGCTTGGAGCACTAGGAGGCTATAGCAAACAGTTTTACTTCCTCTGTGCACTTCCCCTGCAATTATGACCTAAAAAAAAGATCAAGTACAGATTACTTTACAAACTAGGGATATATATCTACCTATTAATTACAACCTCACTCTAAACCTTTGCAATACTTCTCTGTGCATCCTGTTTTTAAAGGAGCATTAAATCACAGCAGAGAGCAAGTTAGTCCAGTAAGTGTTCCACTACTGTCTTTCAAATGCTACCAAACATTCAAGTTCAGTTCACCCTAATTTCCCTAAAAGGCATATTCAGCCTTTCATCAAAGATAGATTAAATCTCTCTTCACCATCTATACAAGAATATTATTCAAACAAGACATAAATGGGGTGCTGTTTTCAAAATTTGACCCCCAGATCCACATTGGTGTTGCACCGCGGTGGTGCTTAGCAGCTTCTGCTCGGCACCGCGTGAGACAGCCTATGTCGCTGGACCCCAAGACAACGTCACCAGCACTGGGTAAATGGGAAGCCCAGTGTTACCCACATATGACCTTCACTGCAGCAGCCTGACCAAGCCGGTCAGCTCCCAGACCCGGAGTGACTCCAGACTGAGCCACCTGAGTGCCGCTGCCCTGGTTTGCACTATATGCCTGGAGTTTTTCCATCCTGCAGGGCAGCCCAGCTTTTTTGGTCCTGTTGCCCTAACAGCACTTCGGCTAAGCAGATGAGACATTTTAGAGCATCACTATGCGACTGAGTCTTTAGCATCTAAATACCTTTGAAAAAAGGTAAAACCCAAAAGTAGTTTGGGGATTGAGTTGTCTCTAGTCTCCCATTCATCCGGGCAGACATTCCTCACTTAGAAAATGACTCCTGAGGTCACAGGCTCAGAACAAGGTCCCTTAAAAGCAGTCTTCTTAAGGAAATCCCCTCACCTTCAGCTAAGAGTATTTTTTTACATGTTCTTTCTCTAAAAGCATTAGTCAAAGGCTATGGGAAATTGTACATATTTGTGGCTTTTATTAACTTATTTCCTTTACAGCAATATGCTGTAAAAGCAGTAGTGGGACTCTCTTTAAACTCAAGAGTGTTACTGTGGGGCCTTCAGCAATATCACGGTCCTTTTCAATGCTTAATAACCACCATACCTAAACGTATAACCACCCCCTTTCCATATCTTAACATTGATGATACTGATACAACTTGCTTTTAAATGGTGCCGGGGGAAGGAGGGGGAGTGTATTTTATTTTATTCCCAGACAGCTTGGAAATTGGAATTGCTGAGTTCTGTTCAAATGACAGATAAAACCAGAAAGGGTCAAGGAAAAAAAAAAAAAAAGCATATGCAAGGAGGTATTCCTGAGTTCAGAAGCAGCAGAGGGCAAGCCATCTCACATACTACTGAGGTAGAAGTCACCAGCAGAACAGGAGAGTCTGTACTACAGCCTGTAGAAGCTCTCAGGCAAACACTGAAAACAAGGAAGGAAATCTGGAGCTGAAAGGGGGAGCAAATCAATTGTTCTGAGAATAACACCTGAATTGCCTGCATCTCTCTACATACATGAGAAGGCTGGACCAAAGGCTATTGCAAACTGAAACTTCCATCTCATGTACTCATACACAGTTTTGAAAGATGATTAATACAGAGTTGCAGCAGTCACTCCAGATCGTAGAACATGGTAGATGAGAGTTTCAGAAGATGGCAGATTAAAGCAACATGGATTAGAACAACAGTAATGCAGACAAAGATAGTCAGACTTACAGTGAAAGAAATTCAAAGCATTCTTCCATGCTGGGGAGACAGAACAATTCTATTTTGAATCCAAACAAACGCACACAAAAACCCAAACCAGACCATGCTTATTACTGAGCAAATCCAAACATTCATTACTGGTAACTCGCTGTTATGCTTTTTTTTTGTTGTTGTTCCCCCCACCCCACTCCTACAGATCTTCAGAGATACGTAACTGCTGAGTAATTTTTTCAATTTGAGATGCATTTTGATCAATTAAACTTCTTAGCTGTTTACTTCTTACTGGAATTGCCATTAATCTCCAATTTAATAAACAAAACTAGCAACAACATTGCTTGTTGAGCCTACTACTCCCTCAAACTTTTCTCTCTTTCAAACTACAGCCTACACAATGGAACAGGATTATATTTAGCAATAATACAATTTAATAGTTGGAATCCCCTTCAGCTTGAAGCGAACAGCAGTAGTGACTCATTACATAGCATTTAAAAAAGGGGATTTCCTGCTGAAGTAAAACACCAATGAACATTACAAAAAAAAAAAAAATCAGCCAAAGAAAGAAAAAAAACAGTAAAGAGGGAGCCCAAAGATCCACTAGGGAGGCAAAACTATTAAAGAATAAAAATAATGGCTTTTATTTCAGCTGGAGACGCATGAACTGAACTGGATTTGTTATTCTAAAACTGAAACTAGAAGACATGCCGAAATTTGAGCCTTCACTCCGAAACCCAGCTGAGCCAACGCAAGGCTGCTTTCATCAGTCAGCAGCGGTTTTGTAGTTTTTCGCTTCATCCCAGATTCTGGCAAAGACAGAGCAGCCCTATGCGTCACCTACAACATTGAATCTGACACAGAGCTAGCCTTCGTTTCAACTATTGCACAAGACGACAGAGAAATAGATTATCAAGAAGCAAGCCATTACCCAATATCTGGGCTCCCTTCCATGAGTCAGAGTGGAGCAGTCTACCGCTTTCAGTAAGTATGAAGGTCATTTTTGCAATTACTGTTTCTAGTAAAGATAAACTCCCCCACACAGTGAAAGCAGGAGGGTGGTTACGAACTACGTGGGACGTTTCATATGTAGGCTGTGAGAACATGGGACACCTTCTGCCTTGACTACGAAACACCAGGAATTAGGATTTTTAGTAGCTAGGTGACTGCCCAATGAGTGAGGCTCCCTCCTACAGAGCACTGGTGCCACGTTACTGGGAGGAAGACCTTAAGCAGGCTGAGGATAAAACTGTGGGTTGTTCTGCCACTGAATCACGCTGCTACCTCACCAAGTCACACCGCCTGTCTACTTTCATGCAAGATGCATAAGAAAGTTGTATGGCTTCATGTTCCTATCGCACTCAGTCCTCTGACAAGAGATTATTGCTGCTACCAAGTATGCTTGTGTTTAGCTGTCATCCTTGTACTGTGTCTAACTACATAAATTTTACTTCATCACTATAGAGGTGGCACCAGGAGACAATACTGGAAAGTCACACCATCCTCTGCTTCTACCAGCGCTGTAAGAACAAAAAACTACGAAATTAAGTGACAATTCAAACAACTCACTTTCAAATGGTAGAAATGGGGGGGGTGGGGAAGAGAGAGGTAAGCAAGCAGTATGAGTATGCAGTAATTAAAATGAAAGCAATATGAACTGTATCAACAGCTTCATTTCTCCACAGCAGCTGCTGTAGGAGAACTAGGCCAACACTTCCACTAGCTTGTCTGTGAAATCTTAATAACTATTAAATTAGAAAAGGTCAAACTCTCCTCTTTGAAAAACTGTTTTTCATTCATAGGATGGTTTTGAGAATGGCTTTTTATTGTAACAGGCCTTATTGGATTGACTTCTAGATCCAGATATTACAGACCCCTTTTTACCTTTCTCAGGCTCAGGTGGCTCAATGCCTGCATATAGAGAGAAGACATGGAAACAAAGAAAACTAGCAATGGAATCAAGGATATCAATTAAAGGACTAATCACACAACCCCATAGAAGCAAAATGGCCTGGGGTGGCTAAGGAAAGGACAAGGAGAATGAAAAATGTCATGCAAGGGAAGGAAAGGCTATGTGTTCAGACAAAGCAANTTTAAAAAAAAAAAAAAAAAAAAAAAAAAAAAAACCAATACAGGTGTGCTTTACTGAAAGAGAATCCATAGTATTTCCTTGAAGAAAAGTCTCTGATGCCTCCTTCCCAGTCAGCGAAAGACCAAGCTAAATATACATTCATGGTATTTATAAGAATGCAGATAAAACATTCTGCTGGGCAAGAAAGGAACAGTAAATCTTTTTTAAAAAATTCAGTATTGCTTTACAATCCCTCTTCAAGAGATTTATCTTCCTACATTTCCCACATTAAAGTCTCCTCACCTGTAAGCCCAGCAATAGTTGGTTATAAATTTTCTTTAAAAAAAAAAAAAAAAAAAATCAATATTAGTATTAGTTCATTAATATTGAAAGCTAATGCATTAAAACCAAAACTCTTCTGCAGAAACATACTAATTGCAACAGTTCCATCGGGGGCAGAATTAAGTTGCTGGTGAAAATGAGAAGAGGACAAATACAGGGGCCAAAGGGAAGGAGGAGAATATATAACCACTGGCCATAGATCAATCAGTACCGAGATGCATCAGGCACTCCAGCTCAAGCAACAGCTAGCCTTTCCTTTGCCACTCTTCACACACACTGGACAAATACTTCAGCCCCCCACTTGCAGAGGAGCACGCTGAGAACAGAGCCTCCGCTTCCAAGCAAGGTGCGGCACAGGGGAGTACTGGAACCTGCTGCCCATTTGGTCTCCCCTCCACCCCATGCACAGCTGGGTAACCCAGCCTCCTTACCCCCAAGCACAGGAGAAGCAAACGTCAGGGAGGAACAGGCTCACTCTGCATTCATCAGTGCCCTTGCTGCTTTTGTACATCAACCAGTTGCTGAATCACTACAGAGCAGCACCTGGGGACAGCACCCTCCTCACCTCCACCCCTTGTGCAACACCTTGCAGGGGCAGCTCAGTCCTCCCTCATTCTTAATTAGACCTGTGAAAAGCTTCAATTTCAGCAAGGCAGTATTTTTTCTGCAAAAAATATCCTGTTAGGTAGGAAGGTCCCAACTATTACTACAATTTTGTTAAATCATGCAATCCAGATAAAAGACAACTACTCTCCCCCCTCTCCACCCCTGCCAAGTGAAACGGACTTTATGTTGGGCATAAAGATTGCATCCATGGCTTGAATGCCCACATGCCCGCCCTCCAGGCAGCATCTCATTTCGTGTTCCCAGCTGTCTGTCTCCTTCAGAGCGCTTACATAGCACAGCCTCTACTTGGTCATCCTTCTCCAGCCTAATATTACTACTTCACTTCTGGAAAACCATCGCAACTGGTTTCAAAATTCTGCTAAAACTAACTAGTCATGAGTGTGGGGAGGAAAAAAAAACCAAAAATAAACAAACAAACAAACAAAACCCCGTAACACTCGATCCCAAGCTGTTCTGGGATCAGAGCTCCTGAGGACTGAACCCCAGTTGTCCTCTCCTGTGGTGCCTAACCAAATTCACTGAGCTCATGGGAAAAGCTCATAATCAAACCAGGAAAGTGAATTGACCAGATACCAGACATGCATTCACTAGAAGGAGCGTGAGAGAAACCAATATAATTTTGGACCTTGCATTTTTTAGTTCAGTTACGTTAATTACCTCAGCAATGTCATATATTGATTCAAGTGAAGGGAATGGTGCTATTCTTCAATCCCCCCTATTCTGGTATTTTTCTCATACCCTTATTTAGCATCACCAACAGGCATTTAAGACATTTTTAGTGTACTTAGCATGTAAAACAAACAGCTAGAGGAATTAACCCTTTAACAGGTTGAGGTTCGTGTTTTCAGAGCTTGCAGCAATTTTCAGAATTGTACTGATGAAGACATCTAAGTTACCCTCAAAGCACTGCAGGAAAAGGAAATTCATTATGAAATATATTTTCTTCACAGAAAATTTTAGCATTTATTAAGGAGATAATGGGTAAAAACAATTCCAGTGTGACCATTTTATATAGGCCAGGTATGTTTTTCATGGTATTAACTAGGAACCAGATACCTATCTTTATGTCAGCCAAGTCAATTGCATTTTATATAACAAAACTATATCTTGTTGGCACCAAATTGTCCAGAAATAACAGCAAAGAACAGAAAAAAGCTGCCTATATAAGAGAAAAGCAAATGAAGCAGAAATTTCGAAGGCATATTCAATGAAACCAATGAATCTATTTCTTATTATTTTATGATCATGATTAAATCTTATTCTTTACTAAGTTATTTTTATTTTAAAGAAGGGCTTGTAATAGATATTTTCTTGTTTTACGCAGGTATGTTGCACACAGGACTGCTGTTTCTGGCATGCAACAGTGACTTTACTCAGCAAAACATTCATTTTCTCAAATGTTTGCATGCAAAAGAAATGACAGCTGGTTTTACCACTTACCTTGTTCTCTCCACTGCCCCAGTTTGCCTTGTCACCTGTGCACACCTGGGTTTTGAACACCTTTGGGAATGGTCTTCTCCAGCCCTCTCCTCCTACCTTGCATCTGTCCTGCATATACATCATGGTCCTGAAGCCACTGAACTGAAATGAAAAGCTCTCTATTGCCTTCGCTGGAGCAGAAACAAGCATCCAACTCTTATTTTTCATGACACTCACATGCCTTGCTGAGGAAAAAGACAACTTTCAACCTGTGGCCTTCTTACAGATTAAAGATCACTGGAAGTCCTCAAGTTCTAGGAACAGCTTCAGTGGCATGTAGCCAGGGAAGATGAAACCTTGATAGACATTAATTTAAAAGCTTCTACATTTCTAGATATCAAAACTAAACAAGTGAAAGAAAGTTACTTTCTTAGCTGGTGCAGTTTAAAACATGAAAACAAAAAAAAGAGAAACAGTTGAGAAAGCATGCCAAAGTGCTTTGAACAGTCAAATACGTCGTGTGTGTGTGTTGGTCTGTAATGGGTTTAATGTTTCAAGGGAAAAAATAAGCTAGAGTGTCAGTTATAGTCCACACAACCTGCATATTTCAGGTGTACTACCTCTACCTCTTTTTGATGAGAATGCTTCATTAGAGGAACAGTCTAATTTGAAGTCTTCTTCAGTTATTTACTAGCTGAGTCTGCAAGGTGATGTTGTTTCAATTGACTTTAGCCTTTCACCCTAGGAAGAAGGGGTCTGTTGACAAAAGTCGAAAGCCAAGAGACTGTTTACAGAGATTCCACTATAGCTGCTGTTTGTAAAAGAGCAGCTAAGTGTTTTGGTACTTTTTTGTTCCAGGGAGCAACACTGGGGGTCTGATTATATAGCCAGAGAATTCAGTGAGAACGGTAATTATTTTCAGCTGTTTTGTAAAAGTACTCTATATAACATCAGTTTAAAAAACACAGAAACAAATGTACTATTCTGAGAAAAGATAGGCTTCAATTAATTTGCTGTATCAGTTCTGAAACCTCAATTTTAAACCTGAACATCTGCCTTATAGTGTAGCAATTCCAGAAAATGTACTGAAGGAAAATCCAACAGCCACCATGAAAATCTGACAAACCAAGTGTAATCTTTCAGTTCTCTGCTGTCCTTAGTTGCCAAATAGCATCTTTGTTGTATATTTCATCCTACTAACTACAAGTTACAATGCCAGTCCTGGAGGAAGGGAAAAAAAAAAAACAAAAACAAAAACAACACCCACACACAAAACATCTAGACTGGTGCAGAAATTGAACCATATCACATGTGGAGTATTTGGGCAACTTTTTGTCAGATAAGCCTTTCAGTTTATTTCTTCCTCAAAAAAAAAAAAAAAAAAGTTATAGAAGATTCTGCAAGACATCCCACAAGGTGTCACTAGAGATGCATCAGCCAAAATCCTCCACAAGCACCCTCCCCTATCTTTTGCTTCCCATTGCTGTGAAGAATGTTACGGACAGCTTTGAAAACATGAAAAATAAAAGACAACATCCGGACAGAAGCACGTTTACTTGTGCAACTCTGTACTTAAAGTTGTGGCCCGCTAAGCAGCTAGGTAATAATTAGAACAGTGGATGAACCAAGTAAACATTGACCGATGGGAAACGCATTTAAACTTGGGCACCAATTTTTAATGAACTGGCTCAAAAATTCGCAACAACTTTTGTTTTACATAGGAGTCAGCAGAGAATGCATTGCCCGTTTCCAGACTTCTAATATAGAAAGAGGAACAAAATCAACTATCAGATCTGCCACAGTTCCACATTAATACTGGGAAAGATGTTTTGTCTTATTTTCATCATTCAGTTTTATACTCATCTTTTAACATTCATGGCTATCCCTGAATGTCACACAGATGTTTTTCAAGTACTTGTTATCTTCACGTATGATGGCATGATAGTATCCCCATTTCTGGTTATTGCTCAAGGCCTTCTCTGTTGAATACCGTATGAACAAAGTACGAACGCAAAGCTACCGTGCTGGACAGAAGTTACTCACTCTCCCTGCACCTCCGCCCCGCCTCCGAGATTTCCCTATCTAGACACTTGTACACCACTTCAGAGATCTGTGTTAATACAGAGCTAGTCTATAGAGAGCTCAAGATACGTTTCAGTGCCTAATTTTTTCTATTCTATGAAAATTGATAGTTTACAGCCTTAGCAGATGGCATGTTTACTTACAGCTGAACAGCACAGATGTATGTCACTGACCTAGTCAGTCTCCTGCCCCAAAAACACACAAGTACACCAGGCATAGTGACTTACACTGCTTACTGCCTAGCAGCCAGTGCACTGTAGTTAGTTAATTGTTGCAGAAATTGGCCAATTCACCCCATTTCTCCGCTAATGCCAGCTTCCAAAGGATGCCCCAAGTGATGCAAGCAGTCAAGTCCTATGTGCTTAAGCTGTGATCCGTAGGACTGACCTCAGTTGATTCATTTTTGGTTCCAACCACAAGGGGTGTTTTTTAGCCTTTCTTTTTAACTATTAAAAAAAAAAAAAAAAAAAAAAGAACAGGAATATAGCTGTAACTAGTTTAGATATGAGAAATATGAAGGATTTGTGCTACATGTTTCTTACAGGCCAAATACTGGCTTTATGGAACAAAAAGTTTAGTATATATACACATTAGTATAACAGAGTTTTTAATAAAAACTACAGCAAGTATAGCACATGTATCAATATTGCTTCTATTATCCAGTATACAGTTAACGCAAGAACACAAAATGTGACTGGTCTCAGGTGGTTTTAAGTGTTTTATCTGGATGATTTGTACATTATAACCATGATAGCACTAGTAACAGCCTATAATATGTCCAAATAAAATCCATGAGAAGTAATCATCTTACAATTCCTAAAATAAGCAAAGAAATTATTTTGCATGGATGAGTATAAATAAGAATATTTAGCATAAAGCTTAATGTATTCTATGCAGAAGTAGTTTCTCAATAGCTCAGGGTCATCTGTAAGACAAATGAAGCAGATACCGACAACTGCAGCACAGTTTCTAGGAACAGAAGCTCCAGGAGCATTTGTGATTGCCAAAATATATTAAAAACCAGGCAGTAATAAGATGACTACTGCAAAAACAGTGGACGTAATTTTGTTGAAGCAAAATTGCATAGTGGAAGCAGTATTGCCCATAACCACTCAACTGGAACAACCAACTATGTTTTGAATCCTGTTTATAGCTGATGAATTAATGGCTTGCTTTCTTGTTATCTTCCTCTTCAATTTCAACACTGTATAAAAGTTTACTTTGGAGGTGAAAATACCACATGCTGAGAAAAATGGCAAAACTGTAATATGTCTCTTAAAATAGTGTTTTGCCTCATTTTTAATGTTACTATCACGTTTCCTTTTAAAATAGGTGATTACTGTGAACTCAGCAAGTTCATCTGCCTTTTTAGTTTACTAGTCATGAAAGATGGGTATTTTGTTTGTTTGTTTTTTTATAAATGTACTTCTTTCCTGTTTCATACAACCCAAATTTTTAAACAAGTATGCACTCTCAAGAGCAGAACTTCTGGTTTCTTTATGTTCCTCAAACACATTCTTGGCTCTTCTTCCAGCTTACTGGTCCTTGAAGCCTTCTTTCCATCAGATGTGTTTTACTTCCACAGAATCTCAGTCACTGTTTATTATTCTCTGCTAAAACTCTCTACAGATCTAGCTGAGCCTTAGAAACAGCCTCTAGCTGCTGCTACCTTAAAAACAGTGAGTATATCTGAGCCTGTTTTGCTCTGGACCATCTCCAGAAATGGGCAAAAGCTCACTGAGAATTGGCTATCCCACTACATACCTGCTTGAAAAACGAGACTTCACACGAATAGAAATAGTTTCTTACTTTTTTAACCTTAACATTTTTATTCCCCCTCCCCTGATAAGGCTCAAAGATGCCTATTTAGTTACTTCTGCAGGGACCATCTCATATGCAACTTGCCCTGAGGGCACCGTGGTCCTCACCTTGTTCGTGCAGGGAGGAGGCCAGCCTCACGCAGCGGGGGATGCAGGACGTGAGCAAGCAGCCAGCCTGCAGGGAGGACTCCAGGACAACATGCCAAAGGAGCAGCTGCCTGCAAGAGCTAAAAGAGAGGTACAAGCAAAAGACTCTTGTCCGTTTTAGGCTTCCTTCAGGACCATGATTTGACTCATGTCTTGGGCAGGCATGCTGAGCAGGACAGTTACCTGACCAAGATACAAAAACAATGTTGGTTGAAAAAGATGGAGACCTATGTAGTAGGCCTATGCCCAGCCAAGGGACAGAATGATGGTTCTTTGCAAACTGCAGGCCTGGCCAGATGCCCAAATACAGCCAGCACGAAAGACTGAGGAAAGACTACTAGACAGAGTCAATGGCCTATAATCCCTGGAAATTTGTAATTAAAGATCTCTCAGCATATTCACTAGATTTTTGTTTGTTTGTTTTTAATCTTATCTTATTGTACTTGGCTTCAAACTTAGAGAGTAGCTAAGACAGACAGGAGAGCAAAAGGAATGATACACAGCCTGGCTTGCCTTATACCAGCGTTTTTATCACTTCTGCAATTTAGCTATCACATCAAGCTCAAGCCAACTGCTTTTCATCTCACACCTACTCCTGAAAGTATTCAAGGTGTAAAGAAAACAGAAACAGTCAAACAATTAAATACAGAACATACTATCTTACAAAGCGGTCTGCTTTTATTTATACTCATCTTTTTTAGTTGGTAAGACAGTATAAGGATAACAAGTGCTCCCACTGCAAAAACAAAGTCAAACCAGTGGATGGTATCCCCTCTAGGGGTACCTGCCACGTAAGGCCATGAGGCTGGGGACTCCAGAATTCATTGTACTCGTTTCTGTGCTTTTTTTGCACCTTCAGCCACGCCCCTCCCCCCCCGCCCCTCTTCTGTAGAGTGGCTTTATTTTACTTCAGACTTTATAAGCATATATCAACAACTCTTTGAAGAACTTTATCATTTTATATGCATGGTGCACATTATAACAAAGACAGCCCACTTTTTCCTCAAGGTTTATATGGTCTTGAATAGCTAGGATTCTTATCGTCCCTNACAAAAATATGCTATTTATGTTCTGTAATAAACCTTATCACTTACCTATAATTTTTTTTTTAATCACCGAACACAGTTCATACAACCTCATGATAGATACAGCTGACTCCAGCTGCGTGCCCACAGTTTAGGAGAACTTTGGGAACATAATTTGGGAAATGTGGTCACATGCTCTAGCATTTGTGGTGCTTTAACCGATATCACTATGGCAAGACATATTTTACAGCTGATCTTGACAAGCTGTTAAATTTGTTTCTCTACAAAAGGGTAATTTTTGCCTTTAAAAAAAAAAAAATTGAGAAGCAATGATCCCCCTCTCCCCTTTGAGATTTTAGAGGCTATTTTTGTACATAACATGTTTTAATGAATACCTGTGAAGACTAATAAAAATAGATTGTTTTTTGAGACCCTTCACATTTGAAAGTTCACCACTTCAGTACTAAGATTTCTCATGATTGCTAGTAATTCCTCATTTTCACCCCTTTCCCCTTTTGTTTCCCTGCTGCATCATCAGATTTGGGGAGTAAGATGTCCACAGCTATCGGCCTTTTAGTACACTCCAAGGAATACGAGAATGAGTTGACTAATGGATTTCAGAGAGCCTTGATTTCTAATTTTTTTCTAATTATGTCTCAAGCACTCAATTTCAAAAACAAAATATAAGCAGACCTAAGTGTGGTATTGGTCAGCTTTGTAAAACAAAGGTTTTCCAAAGGAAAGAGGATGACTTTCAGCTGTTCCTCTCTGAAAGAGAAACTTAAACGCCTCTCTCATTGTTTATTCCTAATATTCAACTATACGGAGAGGGGAGCTCTATAAAACCCCCACCACATCCTATCATGAAATACATGTTTTCAAAAACTTGTGACAAATCCCTTTGGAGTAGGGTCACTGTAAGATTAAGCTCAGGATCGCTTCAGGTGTACAGCAATGGTGCCATCTACAGCTCAAGTTATGCCACAACACAACGATACGGAGTTACTGTACACGAGACTTTCTCAGATGTTTTTGCCACAAATTAGTCTTCAAGTCTGAACAAGGGTGCAGCTTTAATATGATATTTAGTAGGATATATTTTAATACTTTAGCCATGAAGTTGCCATATATTTTCTTGCTATTTGTTCTCAGGTTGCATGATCTCCAAGACTCTTCAACTATGGACCAAACATAATAATAGCTAAGACTGGTGCTTAGCAGATGTGCCTATGGAAACCACATGTTTGAGACAAGAGGTCAGAAGCTGGAGAACATGAGATTTGTATTGTCACACACATACAAGACTCCCAGAAGAAAGTTACTGACCTTTTCATAAGTCGTAGTTCAGCTATTACCTTTACAATCAAGATAGACATTGGCATTTGTTATTTGAAGCAAGAAAACCACCACTCCCAGTGCAACTGGCACATCGCTGAGAAGCCTCTCTCTAACTTCCTAGAAATTATAAATATGCAAAGTCAAATTCAGAAATAAGAGTACACAGTACAGGCAAGCTGCCAGGAAGAAAGCATAAACAAGCACCTGGAAGCCTGAGCTAATTTAAGGCCAGGTGGAAAGGGAGAAAACATCTTTTGTTTATGCCAACAACGTCAAATGGTGCTGATCTATTTCAGTGCTGTCTGGCTTTGCCCACATCATACATCACTGCATATGTCTCCATGTTACCCCATCTCATCACCTTCCCTGTCATTATGGCTGCACCCAGCCGTGATGCTGGATATGTGCCTGACAGCTGCATACACTCCTCCTAGTGGATCTCCAACTCCCATAATATATGCAAACCTTTTGTTAGAAAAGTGCAGGTGTCTCAATAATTGCAAGTTTTCTTTCCATACACAAGCCAATGTAACCAATATGGTCAGCAAGGTCTTCCTAAGGGTGCAGACAG
The DNA here is from genome assembly GCA_013399475.1 of Chauna torquata. Classification (NCBI taxonomy): domain Eukaryota; kingdom Metazoa; phylum Chordata; class Aves; order Anseriformes; family Anhimidae; genus Chauna; species Chauna torquata. Next base: position 470 of record VXAL01014956.1, on the reverse strand, counting down.
CCTGAAACACAGATGGAAAGGCAGTTCATATACCTGATAGTCAGCATTTTTGAAATGTAAATTCTAAAACACAGTACAGTTTCACTTCACAACCACAATTCATTGCATGGTCATCTTAATCTGTACAGAAGAGATAAGCAGGACACAGGGAAACCAAGGAAATGCTTTCCGGAAAGAAAGAGAGCTTGTGAAAAAGGACAGAGACTACATGAAAAAGTAAAACAAACTGACAAGGAGAGAAAAGGAACGAGGCAAAAGGCAGGTGTCAAATACTGGCTTTCCCCTAAATAAGGTGTATATTAGGAGTTATCTTAAGCAACAGATAACTGCAGAGTTCAGTGACTCTATGAAGGCACAGAATCAAAAACGGTTGAGGTTGGAAGTGACCTCTGGAGATCATGTACTCCTAGCCCCCTGCTCAAACAGGGTCACCTGGAGCATGATGCCCAGGATCACATCCAGGCAGGTTC
>VXAL01014955.1:0-10464 GCA_013399475.1 Chauna torquata | reverse complement strand
GCGGCCCCCCAGCCCTGTCCCGGCCGGGAAGTCGGTGTCAGCCCTGTGCCGATAACCGGGCGGGAGGGCAGCTGCGCCCGGGCAAAGTCATCGCGCTGCGCGTCCTCGTTAACGCTTCCTCCCGGAGGTGGGGAGCCTCCTCCCAGTCGGAGACAATCATGCTAAGACAGAAAAGGAAAAAATAAAACAACTTCTTTGCACTCCTCTGGACACGCAAAGTTCCTGCCCGTTATAATTATCGCCGCCGTCCCCAACCTTTATTGTTCTGGGGGTGGATAAATAGCCGGGGCTCGGCGCAGCTGCGTGCTGGGGCCGGTGCTCCTCGCCCTGCTGCCGGGCCCGGCTCGCTGCCCGCCCGGGGCTGGGGCGCAGCCATGCCCCTCGGCCAGCTCAAGTTCGCCGAGCTGGGTGCGGAGGAGCCGGCCGCGGGCGAGGAGAGCCTGGCCGGCCTCAAGGCGCTGACGGCCAAGCTGAAGCTGCAGACGCGGCGACCTTCCTACCTGGAGTGGGAAGCCCGGGTGCGGGGGCGGCCCTGGGGCGGCCGGGCCCCCAGCGGGGCAGAGGGGACCCCGGAGCGCCCCGGGGGTGAGCGGGATGGCGGTGTCTGCGGCTTCCCCAGCGTGGAGGCAGCTCTGGAGTGGCTCAGGACAGAGCTGGTGAGTAGCTGCTGGGGGGATGAGGGGTGCAGAGGGGTCATGCCTGGCCTGGCGAGGGGAGGCAGCGGGGCCAGGATGCTCCAGATGCGGCTCCGAGCTTTGCTCCTTTGCCAGCATGGCCGCTGGACGTGGATTTTTGCCAGGTGCGTGGGTCTCGGCGGTGCTGCAGCTCTGCCCGGCTCCCCTGCCCAGCACCACAGCTCGTGGCTCTACACTTGCCACCCGCTCCTGCTGCTCTGCTGGTGGCACGGCTGTGGTGGCCTTTGCTGGTGCAGCACTGGCGGCAGCAGCCATGTGGGTGCAAATCTTCCCGAGCTGATCCCAAGCTATGTGTGTGCAACCCGGGGCTGTGCTCACGGGCTCCGTGCTGATCCCAGGACCACGCGTTCCCAGTCCCCAGAGGGTTTGTGCTCTGGCCAAGCCCCAGCCCTGCTGCCCCAGCATCCCTGCTGTTGCTGAGCCCTGGCCAGCCGCGCGGTGCAGCCGTGCCCTGGGCTGCGGCACTGACGGCCACGTCTCCCCTGCAGCGGGAGCTGCAGGCGGTGGACCAGCGCCTGGCGCAGCAGCTGATGCTCCTGCGGGCGCAGCTGCACCGGCTGAAGGTGGAGCAGGCCTGCCACCAGCACAAGGAGATGCTGGACGATGCCACCTTTGGCCTCGAGGGCTGCGAGGAGGACTCGGACCTGCTCTGCAACATCCCACCCAAGGCCGCCTTCCTGCTCTCCATGCCGCTCAAGCACATCGGCGTCACCCGCATGAACATCAACTCCCGGCGGTTCTCCCTCTGCTGAGCGCAGCAGGGCTCCGCGGGCACCCATGGGTGCACCCAGGCCCGGCGGGGCTCGCGGTGCCGCCTGAAGCACCACAGGGATGGCGGAGCTGGGGCTGAGCTCCCTCCCTGCCAGCCCTGCCGCAGTGCTATGGGAAATGCCACCGTCCCCTTGGGGCACAGGGTGTCCTGGAGCACCCGCTGCCCTGTCCGCATGGATGGCAGGGTCAGCCGTGGTGGACGAAGTGGGGAGCAGCCCTTTGGGGAGGAATAAAAGGAGGCGACGGCGAGAGCTGGTGGTTTCTACTGCGTGCACCCGGGCGCCTGCCTGTGCCTCCAGATGTGGCTCCCGGCCCTTCGCCGCTGGGGACGTGGGGTGACAGTAGGGGCCGCCCTCCCCAGCTGCTCCCTGGTGCTCCATCCCGCAGGCTGGGCGGCTTCTCACTGTTTTCCATGACGGGGGGACAGGGTCTCTGCTCTGGGGACCCCGCTGCCAGCCCCTCCCCAGGCACCCCGGCCGTGATGGGTGCTGGGGCTGCGCTGCTGCAGGAAATGCTCGTCGCCGCGCCAGCTGCGAGTCGAGAGCTTGGTCCTGAGGCCAGGAGGTGCTGGGGGTTGCGCGTGGGGCTCGGCAGCCCCCTCACCCCCTCCCTGACCTCTGGTGCAGGAGGGGCCCTGGGTGGTGCCGTCCTCGCCAGAGGGCTTTGCTTTTGCTTTTTCCCTTTCTCCGTTTACACCAAACCCTTTACAAAAGAAGTTGCCACTGTTAGGGTGTGACTTTTGCAGAATGCTTTTTGCGAGCGGTGCCAGGGGAGATGAGGGATGTCTCAGGGAAGCTGTGGGGTGGCTCGGGGACCTCTTTGATGCTGCATCCCCTTCCTGGGGCAGCAGCAGGACACGGGGAGAGCTGCACGTGCCCCCCAAGGCTGCGGCACACAGCGGGGGCTGGCAGCGCTCCCAGCCAGCCCTCGCCCGGGGCACCCACAGTGTTGGCGAGCACAGTGGGAGCAGGGCTGCCTGGCTGCCCCTGGGAAACGTCACTGCCAGGGTGGGTGCTGCGTTCGGTGCTGTCACCGCGGTGCCCCCCGCTGCCACAGCCCACCCCCCCCCGGCACAGGCTGGGCTTCCTGCCCGTGCCTCCGCAGAGCAGCCGGCAGGTACATGTGGCTTCATGTTTGATCGCAAAAGCCAAGACAATAGCTTTGTGGTTGCTCTGCTCTGAGCTGTCTCCAAAAACCCAGGGCTGGCGGCGTGGCACGGCCTGGGCATGAGGCGTCCCCTCGGCTTTGTCCCCAGCCAGGCTGTCACCGTGGCTCTTGGGGTGCTCAGGCCTGGGGTGACGCTGGGGTGACGGCCGAAGCGGGGGCTGCGGGTGCGGGAGGTGTCGCGCAGCCCACGCAGGGTCCAGCACGGCCGCAGCCATCACTGCCAGCCTGCAGGCACTGAGCACTGGGGAGGGGGCTGCAAAGGGGACCGGGGGTCGCACACAGCTTGGGCTGTTGAAGCAGCAGGTGACAAAAATCCCAGCCATTGCTGGCCCCTTACCGCACACTGCCCAGCTCGTGGGACCCTGCTCCCCCCTCGCCAAGGGGCTTGGTGTCCCCTTGCCCACCTGGGGCTGGGGGCACCTGGGGCAAGGACCCCCATGCGCAGCCCAGCTGGGGATGGCAGGAAGCCTCGGGGTTTGTCACTAGCTCTTGCGGTTGTGTGCGAGCTGCGAACCAGCTTCTCTAGAGTTTGCTCATGAGGCAGGAAGCCAGGGCAGGCAGCGAGCAAGAGCGAGCGGCGGTGGCAGGGAGTGCGCGCCCGCATGCGGGGTCTTGGCTGCGCTGCTGGAGGGACACTGCGTGCCCGCCCGCGATGGAGAGGACGTGAGTGGGGACGGTGCCGTCACTGCTGCTGCCCAGCCATGGGCGTCTGAGAGCGGCCGGTCCTCACCTCGCCGCTGACAGGTAACGGGGACGAGGGCAGGGGTCTGCACCCCGGGACGGGCGCTGGGACCTGCGGGGTGCCTGGAGCAGGGTGCCCGTTGTGCTCTCTGACGTTGCCCCATGGAGGGGTGGGAATGGTGGCTCGGGCTTGCCGTGGCGGTGCCGGGAGCGCCGGTGCCCAGGTGGACAAGAGGCAGCCACCCCGGCACCCTGTGCCCAGCCGGGATGTCAGCGCTGGCCCCCTTGCAGGGCCATCCCCGAGCCCCCATCTCCAGGGCAAAGCGGGAAATTTGTCCCCAGTGCCAGGTCCTCTGTGGGCGAGAGCAGCAATTTAGTGCTGGCCCATCGCTGCCCCGCTAAGGATGGTTTCAGACACCGAGATGCGTCCGGTTTCGGTGCTATTCTGGAACAAACACCTCCCTGCCGTGATGGCGGGTTGGGGCTGGTCCCCGGGCTCTGCCCTCCCGGCTCTGCGAGGCTCGGGCTGCGCCAGCGCGGGGCTGACGTCCACCTGGGTCACAGCTGCTCGGGGATGCCCGGGCTCGGGGCCAGCCCAGCCTCGACCCTGCTCGTGCCCACCCGTGCTTGCGACCAAGCCAGCCAGCCCTGGCCGGAGCAGCATGCGCGGAAGGGCCGGCGCGGGCAGCGCCTGCCGAAAGAGGCCTGGGGCTCCCGTGCAGGGCCACGCGTACAGCCCCGTGCACGCGCAGCCACGCACTGGGGGACACGGCGGGGCACGGGGCTGGGGCGCCTACACACCGCTCGCACGCAACCTTCGCAGCAGAAATTCGTTTGCACAGATGCAGTCACAAAACCTGACTTCAAACGCCCCGAGACGCAGCTCGGCCCTCGCGCTGAGCAGGTGAAACGGTTGCTCGGTGGAAATTACGCTGTGGCTTGAGTACATAAGAAAAAAAGACACAATAGCAGCACCTCCCTCCGCACCCCAGCTTCTTGCAGAAAGGAAAAAACACCTCCCGGTGCCGCTCGCCCTTGGTAGACGTGCGTTTGAAGTGCTACGTGCAGGCTGGGAGAGCGGGGCCTTTTCTTCCACGGGGCCAGGCTTGTGCTCAGGTCCAGGTCCGGACTTTGTCCCCGCGCCGGCATCGCCGGGGCCTTGCCCGCTCCCTGCCTGCCCCGGGGCCCCGCGGCACGGCCGAGCTGCCATAAGAGTGTTTGCAAAGAGGAGCTGGCGGAAGCTGAAGGCACCAGCGCGGCTTTCAGGCCCCGGAGCACGGCACGGGTGGGCTCGCTCATCCACCCTCTCCTCGCCACACTCACTCGTCTCCTGCTCCCTTCGGCCACCATGGTGGTGGGCACCCTGCAGTGCCACCTCGGGACGGCCCTGGTGTCCCCCCTGGGCATGGCGAGCGGGCAGCGCTGCCCCCGTCCTGGTGCCCCCGCCGTGGGGAGGCGAGCGCAGGGTGCTCGTGGTCTCCAAACACGGGTCTGGGGCTTTCCCGGTGGCAGCCCACTCCGGTGACTGGGGCTGGTGGCACCCAGGGGACACCGTGCCCCCTCCAAGGACCCCTGCAGGGCCATTCCTTGTGTCCCCAGCCGCACAGTGGGTGCGTGGCCACACGAAGCCCCGCGCCTAGCTGCTGCTCTGCCCTCCCTGGCAGCACCCCGGATTTAAACGGGTGCTTGTGAAAATACAGCTGTGCAGTGACTCCCAGCTGGGAAACCAAGGAGGAAAAAGTGACAGCAATGCTGGCGGTCACCACCCGCAGCAAGGCAGCTCCCGGGCTCAGCCAGCCCCGGGGACCCGGCTGGTGGCAGGGACGGGACCCCCGCAGCTGCACCGCCTGCCTGGCAGATCAGAGCTCCCGCTCGGTGCTTGCAAAAGCGGCCGCTGATTTCTGGGCAGAGACACCTGGGCTGGCTCCCGGCAGAGGGGGCTCTGAGAGCTTGGCGCCTGCAGAAGCCACACGGGGCCCCCAGAGCCCCCGCGCTCCTGGGCAGAGCCCAGGGAAGCGGGTTTGGGGCCAGGCCTGGGAGGGGACAGATCCTGGCAGCGTGGGTGTGGGGGATTCTGCAGAAGAGCTTTTTCCAGGGCTGTGGGCTGCCATTTCCATGTGACACAGCACCGGGGCTCCACCAGCCTTCGTGGGAAGGTGAGAGTCACACGAAGGCACCTTCTGCCCAAATGTGGCACCGGGGCTGGTGCTTGAGGTGGGGGGGTCTTGGGACTCATTGCCCACCGTGCTTGGCAAAGCCAGAACAACATCAGCAGGAAACACGGCTGGCGACAGAGCCAGGGGGTGCCCTCGGGAGCGCACAGGAAGGGCCCTGTGATGTGGGAAGCAAGACAGATGGGTGCAGGGATGGGGTGGGTGGGTGCATGGATGGGGACGACGGGGCTGGGGGGGTGAAGGCTTCGCTCACCCCCCCGCACCCCATGCAGCCACCATGGGCTGCTGCTGCAGCTCGGACTATGATGAGGACTGGATCGAGAACATCGACATCTGCGAGCACTGCAACTACCCCATCGACCCCGACAGCAAGCGCCAGGTGAGGGGGGGGGAGCGGCCGAGCACCCCGCAGGCGGCGTGGGGTGGCCGAGCCCTGGGGTGCGGGGGGATGCGGCCGCCGTGGGGGCTGCGCTCACGGGACCCCTCGTACCCTCGCAGCAGCTGATCCGCAATGGCTCCGAGGTGCGAGATCCCCTGGTGTCCTACGAGGCCACGTCTCCGCCGTGCTCCCCCCTGCAAGGTAAGACCCGGCCACGGGAGGGGGCAGCTGTGGGTGTCCCCACTGCTGCCTCCACCCTGCCCCTGTGCTTCCCCCCAGACAAGCTGGTGGTGGCCCTGTACGACTACGAGCCCACCCACGACGGGGACCTGGGGCTGCAGAAGGGCGAGAAGCTGCGCATCCTGGAAGAGTGAGCGAGCGCCAAGGGCGTCCCCGCGTCCCTGTGGCTCCCCGGTCGGTGCCCCGGTGGTGCCGGCAGCGGAGGGGCCTCACCTGGCCGTGTCCTTGCAGGAGCGGGGAGTGGTGGAAGGCGCAGTCGCTCACCACGGGCCAGGAGGGTTTGATCCCCTACAACTTCGTGGCCATGGTGAACAGCCTGGAGCCTGAGCCGTGAGTAGGGGCTGAGGAGCAGCCGTGCTGGCACGGGGCTGTGCTGGCGCAAGGGGAAGATGCAAGAGCATCCTCTGAGGCACAGGAGGGTGAATGTGGTCCCCAGCACTCACCCTGCCCCGTGTCCCCAGGTGGTTCTTCAAAAACCTCAGCCGCAAAGACGCGGAGCGGCAGCTCCTGGCATCGGGCAACACGCACGGCTCCTTCCTCATCCGGGAGAGCGAGACCTCCAAAGGTACCGGTCCCACCAGCCGCGCCGGCATCTCCTGTGCTGGGAAGCGCATGAGGAGCGCTGGGGCCCTGCGCTGACACCGTGCCCCCCTCCCCAGGCTCCTACTCGCTGTCAGTGAGGGACTTCGACCAGAACCAGGGCGAGACGGTGAAGCACTACAAGATCCGCAACATGGACAACGGGGGGTACTACATCTCCCCCCGCGTCACCTTCAGCAGCCTGCACGAGCTGGTGGAGTATTACACACGTACGCACCGTCCAGGGGCCGGTCCTGCCTGCGGGGACGGGGATGGGATAGGATGGGGATGGGGATGGGGATGGGATGGGAGAGCGGGACACCCTGGTACCTGCACCCAGCCGAGGCAGCAGCTCGTGCTGGGCACGCTACGCATGCTGATGCTGGTTCTGCCTCCCCCTGCGCCGCAGGCAGCTCGGATGGGCTGTGCACCCGCCTCGGCAAGCCCTGCCGGACCCAGAAGCCGCAGAAGCCGTGGTGGCAGGACGAGTGGGAGGTGCCGCGGGAGTCGCTGAAGCTGGTGGAGAAGTTGGGAGCGGGGCAGTTTGGAGAAGTCTGGATGGGTGAGTCAGGGTGAAACTGGGGCACTTCCTCCCGGATGAGGGCACCGGTGTGGGCAGCGTCAGCCCGGACTCGCAGCGTCCTCGGGGGGGGCAGCCAGGGCCTTGCACAGAGCAGCCAGCACATGCCCAGGCGTGGGACATCGGCTTTATACAAGGGCCCTGGAAGAAGGGAGAAAACCAGCAGCGAGAGCAGCCCAGGGATAAAGCAGAGCAGCCCAAGCTTCACCCCTCTCCCATCCCCGGCCACCCCAGCCCCTGCACTGCTGCCCGGGCAGGCACCCGCTGCCAGGACGGGTGCGTGGCTGCAGGCGTGCATGCGCGGGGGCTGCGCCATGTCCTCGGTGAGAGCAGCTGGGGGGTTTGGCACGGGAAGCAGGGCTTGCTGCGGCTCACACCGGGAGCAGCCGGGGCTCCGCGGCTGCGTAGGGCTTCCAGCATGCTACGACCGAGCCGCAAAAGCACCTCCTGCTCCCCAGGTGCCGTGGTGGGGAGGGCGCAGGGCTGCCCCGCTGCTTCCATCTGACCCCGAGTGGGGTCCCTGCCCTCGCTCCCACAGGTGCTGCCAGTATCCAAAAGTCCCCTCTGGGTACCCGGGAGGAGCTGGGCATTGCTGCCTGGCTCCACCGTCCCTGCTGGGAGCCCCTCAGAGGGTTAAAAGCTCAGCACTGACAGTTTCCTTTCCTCTTGGCAGCTAAAAGCCAAGTGCAAAAATATCTGCCTGATGGGTTAAAATGCAGCTACAGATTTCTGCCCAGGAGGTGGCCAGAGCGCAGCACGGAGCTGTGATTGTCCCCACGCGGCCTGGCCCTGCTGCAAGAGTCTGTGGCCAGAGGGTCCCTCGCTGGCCTTTGCTGGGGCTGGGTTCAGGCAGCCTTTGCAATCTGCACATCTGCCGTGTGCAGTTTCGGGTTGGGATGCCCCAGATTGACAGACGTAGCCCCCACCCCTGCCTCCTCCACTGGCCACTCTGAGCTATGGCCACGCAGCCCCTGGCCATGCCCGTTGCAGGGTCCCTCTCCCCCGCCACGCTCTGCCCCGTCTCTCCACAGGTTTCTACAACGGCCACACCAAGGTGGCCATCAAGAACCTGAAGCAGGGCAGTATGTCACCCAGCGCCTTCCTGGCGGAGGCCAACCTCATGAAGAACCTGCAGCACCCGCGGCTGGTGCGGCTCTATGCTGTGGTGACGCGGGAGCCCATCTACATCATCACGGAGTACATGGAGAAGGGTGAGGGCGCCTGGATGCCGCCTGCTGCGGCGGTGGCACCCGGCAGGGGCGGCTTGGGGCTGTGCGGAGCCACATCCCTTCCTCTCCCACCGCCGTGCCCATCAGTGCAGGTGCAGGAAGCCCACCAGGGCATCCCCTGTCAGTGCTGGCTGTTGTATCTCGAGCTGCTTTTGGGGACCTTTGCTTCCCCACGCTGCGCCTTTGCATCGTGGCACTCTGCCTGCTGGGAGCCAGGGAGGGCAAGGACCTGGCAGGCAGCATGGTCTCCTGCCCCTCCGCTCCTGCCCACCCTCCTGGGGACTGCAAGCCCCCCAGCCCCACGCTGGACGTTGCACTGAAGGGGTCTGTGCCCCGGTGAAGCCCCGGCCGCAATGGCAGCCGGCAGGAGGCAGCCGCTGAGTCCTGCCGCCTTCGTTGCAGGCAGCCTGGTGGACTTCCTGAAGACCTCGGAGGGAGTCAAGCTCAGCATCAACAAGCTGCTGGACATGGCCGCGCAGGTGAGGGGCCCCAGAGCCACGAGGGGGTCTGCTGGGGCTTTCCCGCTCCACCGATTAATTGCAATTAATCCAAACTGCAGATCGCCGAAGGCATGGCCTTCATCGAGGCCAAGAACTACATCCACCGCGACCTGCGGGCTGCCAACATCCTCGTGTCGGACACCCTGTGCTGCAAAATCGCTGACTTCGGGCTGGCCCGCCTCATCGAGGACAACGAGTACACGGCTCGCGAGGGTGCGCCTGCCGAGCCCCGCTCTGGGGCTGCCGGAGGAGGAATCCCCCGGCCTCTGCTGGGGCACCCGTGTCACACTGAGAGCCTGCACGCCCCATCTCCTCCCCATGTCTCGCTCCCCGCAGCTGGAAGGTGCTGCTGGAGCCCACAAGCCCACCCGGTCCTGCTTTCGGTGGGGTGACAGCCCTATCTGGTGGCTGCCGCAGGAACAGGCGTGCTGCCCCGCTGCAGGGGTCCCTGCCCACGTGCGTGGGCAGCCGAGCACGGGGGCCGGGGGCTGCGTGCCGCCAAACCCAGCTCATCCCCAGGCATGCGGCCAGTACAAAGGCTCACTCGGTGTTGTCACAGCAGGTTAAACAGAGAGGGATGTCTCCGGCTCAGCCGGAGCACTTTATTTTCTCCCTCCTGCTGTTTTTCAGGGGCTAAATTCCCCATTAAGTGGACGGCGCCGGAGGCTATTAATTACGGGACCTTCACCATCAAGTCCGATGTCTGGTCGTTTGGCATCCTGCTCACCGAGATCGTCACCTACGGCCGGATCCCGTATCCAGGTCAGGATTTCCCAGCAGCTGCGCAGCAGAAAGGCTCGCACACACACACGCACGCAGGCGCACACGTGCGAGTGTGTGCATGCACTCCTGCACGCACACACGCTCCGCCTGGCCCCCTTCCCTGCCAGCCCGCGATGGTTTCGACCTCTTCCCAGTGCGCGCGGCCAGCCAGGCCCAAAAGTCGGGGGGGGTTCAGAGGTGTGGGGGGGAAGGAAGGTTTCCCGTGGGGTCTGCAAATGTAGGGTGCTCCCTGCAACATGGGGGTGACCCAAATTCAGTGCCACACACTTTGCGCTCACAGGGATGACCAACCCCGAGGTGATACAGAACCTGGAGCGTGGCTACCGCATGCCGCAGCCCGACAACTGCCCGCAGGAGCTGTACGAACTCATGATGCAGTGCTGGAAGGAGCGGCCCGAGGAGCGGCCCACCTTCGAGTACATGAAGAGCGTGCTGGAGGACTTCTTCACTGCCACCGAGGGCCAGTACCAGCAGCAGCCGTGAGGACCCCAGCAGCGTCGGGGGCACCCTCGCGTGGCGGTGCCGGCGTGCTCCCCCTGCACCAGCTCCCCACAGACTCCATCCGCATCCCCCGGCAGCCAGCAGTAAAGACGTGACGTGCCTCCGGAGGAGCGGATTGCCCCCCAGAAGGCGCCGGCCGGCCGGAGGGCCCGCGGGCCGCCCCGCGCTCAGGGGTCGTCGCCGCC
>VXAL01014954.1:0-24650 GCA_013399475.1 Chauna torquata | reverse complement strand
TTTTCTTTTTCATTCTTTGTGGTTAAACCAAAAACTGAGGCTACGGGGTAGAATTTTATCTGGATCCTTTTTCAGTGAATTTGATGGTTTGGTTTCCAGCTCAAAATTAATTTCTTCAGTCTGCTAGAAATGTGACCCTGCCAAGTGCAAGTAAAGCACACTACCTCCCTATTACAGTGAAAAATAGAGACGAATCAGAAGTCAGCTGGTCATTATTGATGTTGCACTGCTCAGAAGACAAAAAGTAACACAGCTGGCTTTCTCTGCATTGTTGACAACATAATGTTTCCAGCAAGCTAATCAGAAATGACTCGGAAGACATACTGAGAACACATAATGGGAAGTACCATGGTTCATTTCTGCAATGTTGCTTCTCACATCCAGCCAGATGCTAAAATGATGTTGCAATTAATTGCTTCAAACATCATGTCTGACTGTAACTGAGAATAAAGTCAGCAAACTTAGCTGAAAAATGTTATTTCTACCATTGCATATTTATTCTCTCAAAGGTCTATTTACTCTTCTGTATATAAGTAGAAGGAAGCTTGTCCTCTAACTTTTGTTAGTGTGAGTTGCCATAACCAACCCCAAATACATCTGTTTTCTGGTAAATACTGGTCAAAGAATACATTCACTTCAGTAGAAATCATATTTAATCCAAGTATGTGAAAACCTGTTGTGGGCTTATATTAGTTACTCTAAGCTCTTCTGAAAAGTTATGTACAGAATGGGTTTGACCGGTCGCTGGCTACCAAAAGCTGAAGCTGTGCCTTATCTTCAGCATAAGTTAGACAGTGGATTGCAAAGAGCTGCTAGCAGGGCCCTGCACAGGCACGGCTACTAGTTCTAAGGAGTGGTAACTTCTGATTATTTCATATGGTTGACCTGAGTAGGAGATGTTCAGGATTTGCTACCTAGGAGGCTAAAGTCTTGCAAATATTTGTACAATTTGTGTGTACAGATCATTTTATGGATGCATATTGAAAAACAAAGCATGATGAATTAATATATGTAGCGTTACGAGTACTACCACCCTGTAGAAATTTAAAGCAGAGGTTTAGAGGAGAAGCTGTTAAAGTGTCAGCTTCCTGAGATATCTAGCCCTGTTAATGGCAACCGTTAGCTGCAAGCACTAGTGTCAGGGTGGGTAACAGTATATTATCTATCGCACCCTTGGTGTTACTACAGACAGATCACTGCATCACATTTATACGTGGAAGACCCAGTTTCTTAATAAGCTTCAATGCCAGTAAGGTCCTAAATGTGAAATTCTGATCTTTAATATGTACGACTGGGCTTTAGGAAAACAGCTAGAAATGGAAGAAATGGAACATCCAAGTTCTGGATTTCATTTGAAAAAAAAAAAAAAAAGGAAATTCATTTTATCTGAAATTTTATTCTAAGTTTTTCCTCATTACGTCCCTTACTAAGTCTTCAGCTAAGATGTAGTCTTTTCCCAGTGTTCCTTTCATTAAGACCTTTCTGCGCTTTCATTTCTAAATTCTGATTCCCTCTGTTCAAAGGCTATTCTTATCTTCCTCACACCTCTGTGGAATGAACCCAATTTCACTGCTAACCAGCTGATTCCCAAAAAGTTCCAGCAGGGATCATTCTAGAAGAACAAATTCCTCAAGGATTCTTGCACTCACTCTTCCTCTAATATTCCTTTTATCTCTTTCCCTTCAATATAGCTACAGTCTATTCATCAATCCATTTGTCTGTTGATTCATCTCATCCATCTGTACTTCCAGTTCATCCTTTTAGCACATCCTTATATTAGTAATTCACATGTAGCCATTAGTCAGTCTTTCCATCCATGTTTCTATCAGTCAATATTTTTCTGTATGCTTTGTCCAGTTGCACTCCCTCTTAATAAACCGGTGTTTGTGCATAGTAAACTATTTTATGTTTACACTTTACACATAATTATGTATACTTCTTCATGATTAACAGCATTGCACATTAGAATATTCCCTGTCGGCAGAAAGGAAGACAGAAGGAAGGATTATTTCTAGGCGCAAAAATAGAAAAGCTTACAGCAATTCAAACTGAACATAAAGGCATCCAGTCCCTGCTCAAAATGAAATGGTAGGTCTTCCCATACTATATTCCTACCACCGTTTTTAGGCTTCACCTCTGAACAAGCCACTTTACAGCAGAGAAAACCAAAAGCAGAATTTACATTAGTATAAAACCTTCTTCTGTCCCATCATGTAATGGACACCCATAACTGTATATTGGAGGAATATAATAAAATAAATTTATGTTGATGGAAGATGATCAAAAAAGACAACTAGATTCTTTGTGCTTGAGGATAGGGAGAATGTAACAGAATGCAGGAAGGTCTTTCTGGACTGTACAGATTGGATTATACATTTTATAGGACCTCATGCAAAGCTATAGAGATAACAGTGACCTTCTGTGTAGCCTTGCAAAAGAATCCATTTTTCCATGCTTAGATTGAGAGAGAAGAAATGGTTTGAAAAAATGGAGAAAATACAGATTCAGACAAAAGAAATGATGATAAGACTGGAAGGTGAAAAGAATGTGATCATAACCTGATGCATTCATAATAACAATATAAATGATTGAAAGGAAAAACTAATTCACCATATCAAAAGATGAAGGGATAAAGAAGAAATAGTTGGGAACCGTGGAAGGAAAAAAAAAAAGGGTTGATAGTAGCTAAAGATTCTTAAATTGAATTTTTACAGTACAGAGCCACTGGAATTAGATGGAGTGTTAAGAGAGAGGAAGCAAAAGAAATTGGACAATAATGAGAAACATGTAGAAAGAAGGCTTTGGGTGTTTTAGGCACACTGACTGAAGTGCTTTGTAGCTGTTGGTGCTCCAGGTTTTCATGCATCAGGATATGCAAGCCTGTGAGGGTCTAAAAGAGCTGTTATACTGTATCCTCAACTTTCTGACTTCGTATTTAGGCATGGTCTACTTGGCAACATCCCTTTCACATGCAAATCTCCATCATTCTGTTTTCAAAGGAAACCTCAGGCACAGGGACACTGAGAGCGCTGGCATGCTCATGCCTGATCCTGGTGTGGATGAAGTTGATACCCTATGGCACAGCATGGATAAATATAGGTCCAGCTAGTAAACTTGATGAGGAAATTACCTTGACTGATTTCAGGCATTAACACTGTAGATGTCTATAGATGCCATTTGTGCCAAGGTCCAATATAACCACAGGAGAGAAAGAAGCTCTTGACAGCATGAATTGTTCACCCAGATACAGATGCCGGAAACAGGCTGAGTGGATTCCTGCCTCAGAGTTTCTCTTTTTCTTTTGTAGACAGCACCTGAACAAAGGGCTCTAGTTTGACATATACGCCATACATGTTTAAGTCTGGCAGATGAATCACACTGCCGGACCCAGAGTGCCCCTGCAAGCTGTTCAGGTGGCCAAGTCCTAGGGGTCTCCTCAGTGATCTTCAGGTTCATGGCAGCCTGCTCTTTGAGTCTTAGTCCAGCTGGCTGAACCCCTCTCGGAATATTAGGACTTGCTCATGAAAAGAAGGAGCTATGGCCCGAGACAGACATATTCTAAAGGAAGAAGCTCTAGAAGGACAAAAAAGGAAAGACTGAAGGGAAGATATAGATTGGAGTGCAGTCACTCTAAAAAGAGCTAAACAGAATTAATTATCACTTACTTTCTGCAAGACTCAGTTTAAAAATATGGTCCTGGAAAATGAAGGCTGAATGACCCTCCTAGCTTTTTTTATCACTTCATTACCATCTTTCAGTGTCTGCATCCCAGGTGGAGGAATGTCTGGGCTCCTTCTTTTCCCAGTTAAAATTAGAAGGCAGTGTCACAACATGAATCAGGAAATGTGCTCAGGGTTATTGGGCTGCTCTGAATTGCCAGCATAGAACTTCTGTTTGTTACCTTTTATAAGCATTTAGTTTTTGGCTTTTTTTGCTGTAAGGCTTTTGGTACATTTGGACATTTGATTATGTATGAAGTCTTGTATGATAGTTAATTAGCATTCAGAAGGAATACTTCAGTCTATGCATATTATTTGCACAGGTTAAGTATTCCTGATAAGAATTCTCAAATCAGACAAGCTGAATTTAACTTAATTAGAACTATGAATACTCATGGAGAAGGTAAAAGGGAGCTTGCCCAAGCCTTTGTATCATGGAAATGAGGAGAGAAAGGGGCATGAAGGGTAAGTGTGCAGGAGGGAAAATCACCCCCAATCATAAAGTAAAGAAGACAGGAAGAGAGAGATGTCATGAAATGCTTACAGCTATTCTTGTGCTCTTTCACTGTAGCAAAGAATAGGGAGAGACAATCCTTTGCAGGATTTTTAGAGTCATCATCACCTAAGGAACAACCTAGGAAACCCATTGGGTTATTTTTGGAAGAAGTCAAAACATAAGTAGCCAGAGATACTTTAATTGTTAGTGCCTCCAGGCACAAGTAAAAGTGTGGCTGCAAAATCTGCTGTGTCATTGTGGCCAGCCCTTTGGATATGTTTTTTCCTCTTCCTAAAATGAAGGACAGCAAAAACATTTTAAATAGAACAGTGTTTCATTGTGACATGTTGTTTCATCAGCGTCAAAATATTCCTGGAGAATATGTCAATTTTGATGAAATTTTCATTGGAAAGGAGCTGAAACAAATCATTTCAGCTGTCTTGTTTTATTCTGGTAATGTCAAAATGTTTTGTTTTGATAAGGTAAAAACATTTCATTTTGACTGCACTATTTTGATTAATTGATTTTTGTTATATACTTATTAATTTTTTATACTGAATTTATATGAAATTTTAAATGGTATATTGTGCTGAAGATTGAAGATAATGTTATGGTGTTTTCACATTAACAAAATAAACTATTTTGACATAATTAAATGAAACATTTCAACACCAGCAAACCAAAACAATTTGACACTACCAAAATAAAACATTTTGATAGTTTCAAAAGCCTAAGAAATTTGTGTATCTGTCAGAAATGTGAATATAGGGCAGTTTTGTTTGAGTTCAAGAGGAAATTAATAGTTTAAAAGCTGAATTTTCTTCACAGAAAAATTTCAGTGTCTCCTGCCTTTAGAAATCGGATGTATCAAGCCCAGAAGTGGTTCATCCTTTCAGATATGCTTCCAGTTACAATTTAGTGTCCAGGTAATTATATGGAGAATATGTGATGCAGAAGATACCAAGTTCAGAAATTAGCAATAAATAGTGTCTGGATACATGCTGCTGGGTGCACATCAGTTCATCAGTTATAAGGATATGACCTCCACTGTCCTGCACTTGGGCACAAGTCTGCTAAGAAAAACAGTTTGCTACAAGTGAGCATAGGATGTCCTTTAATGGGTTAGCCAGTCCATACTTCCTGATATGGTTTGTTTCCAGCTGTATCAAAAAACAGTGCAAACAAGATGTGGAATTGAAAGAGTTACAAATACCAATATAGCCAAAACCAGAAATAATCTTTAGTCATCAGCTGAGGAGAAAATAGGAAAAATGCTCTTGTACCAGTCTATTTTTTTTCCACTGGCTTTTGTTCTTTCTCAGTTTTCTTTGAGGGTCTGTAGAAGATACACTTTATTAGTATAAAATAATAAGCTATAAATAATCACGATAACCTGACATCAAGGCTAAAGCCTACTGCCTTTAATCATATACATAAAGCCAAAACCTAGACCAGTTCTTGCACTGCAGTGTTTACTGCAGGGTGTGCAGATATGCAAGTAGATTTTGAGGTACATACATATGCAGGTTTTAAAGGGGAGGAGAAAGAGTCTTTGTGTGGTCACCCTGTCTTTAAAGCTTTGTGTGAACGTTCACTAGTCAGAGCAAAACACAGAAAATGCTAAATACATCTTCAATTTTTATGTCAATATTCTGAAATGCTATAAAATACACTAAAAATGAGAAGTACAGGCATTTCTCAACAAATTCAGTAAATGTTAAAAGAATGGAAAATAGTCTTAATAACAATGCTTATTTTGTGAAGTTTGCTTGGATATTTTACCAAAATTGCACATTTTGAACATATATGACCAGTCCTCATATAAAGTCACTGTAATAAT
The DNA here is from genome assembly GCA_013399475.1 of Chauna torquata. NCBI lineage: Eukaryota > Metazoa > Chordata > Aves > Anseriformes > Anhimidae > Chauna > Chauna torquata. The sequence continues at coordinate 18,595 of VXAL01014954.1, read as the reverse complement.
ACCTTGTAACTATGTAACAGTATAAAGGGAATTCTCCTTGACCTCCAAAGATAGATAGTCTTGTGTTCTGAAACATGGGAGTGGTGATATTTTCCTGGATAACAGTTAACAGATGTTAATCTTATGCATATACCTGCCAAATCCTTTCTTCAAATTTACAAAGCTTTTTGCCTTATTGAGAGAAATAACAATGTGGAACTGAGAGCTGCATAATAAGCAGATTAATTTTACTGATTGCTGTGCTGGAAAATAATGCGCTTCGTCCATTGTAAATCTGCCGCCTTTAGATGTCATTGAGGACTCCACTTGCATTGCATGAATAAGATGGTCTTCCATGTGGGGCATGTTTATACACCTGGATGTAATCTTCTCAACTTCATCTCATGACAGGGGGACCTTCTACCATTCACTACCAACAAATACCACCTAAATGTTCTAAGGCAGAAGATGCTGAGAGAGGGAACTTCTGCAAATGTTTTGCTGGTTACATGGATATCTGCCTGCCTAAACTGCCTGCTGCTGCTTGTCAATCCTTCAAAAGCTGAAACATTTCCTAGCACTATATTTGTTTTCCTCTTTTGCTCTCTTCCAGTTGAAGAGGCACTCTCTGACTTCAGATGATCCCTCAAGGCACATAAGGAAAGAGTTTTCCTTTAACAATGACAAACTCTCGAATGTTTAAATTTGAGATTCCATCATTGTATGAGTTTTATCAATTGAAGGAAAGGGGAAAAAAAAAAGAGGATAGGGAATAGAATCTGAACCAGCACAAGCCTTAATCCCACTGTGGTTGACAGAAATTTGATCATTGACTTTCAGCCTGCAAAACGTGATATTTTCATTGTAGAAAGCACAACACATTCCCCACACAGGTTAGTGAGGGGGTAGCAGGGGTTAATCCTTCATTTGTTATGGTAGGAGGTTCACAGCTGCCTAAGATGATGATAGGAGGCAGGTTAATGCCAGATGTGGAGAATTAATTAGCATTCCTACTCTTTCTACAAAAGGTGGGTAACAGTACAAAAAGCTTGGCTACTGAGAAACACGTGACAAAAAATGTTGGCTTGTGCTTATTAGCAACAGGAAAATATAGTACAGTGAGGAATCTGAGGTAAGGAATAATAAATGGGATTGTTTGCTTTCATAATAGACACTTTAAAAATGATGATATAAGAAACTTTAAAATGTGCTAGCTTTTCCTTTCTGTTGTTCCAGAAAGGAAAAGTGTGTGAGAAGGGGTGTTTGTGCCTTTCATCTATAAGGAAGTCTTTAGTATAGCTGTAGAACATGTGACAGATACCACAAATTGCTGCAAAAGGTGATTAAATAGCAGACTTTTAAAAAATTAAATAAAAATACCCTTATAGAAGGGATGAAAAGGTGGTGGAAGAGCCCTACCCTCAGTCTGAGGAAGGGCTGGTGAGTTAGTTGCTCCTAACAAGGGCCTGCATAAATATTCTGTTGGCTCAAGTGTCCATCTGGGCCTTGCAGGACTAAGCAGCATTGTGTGCAGTACAGCTTTTGCTTGAAGACACTTGAAGACAGATCTGATTAAAAAAAATATTGTGCTCTAAATTCTGTCTCTGGCCTTCTTTTCACAGGCTTCTGCAGCTCTTTACCTGGGCAGATTGTTTCAGATATACTACAACAGAGCCTCAGCTAAACCTAAGCCTTTGACTTGAGAAATCTGGATTAGCTACCCAGCTGAAATGGCCTGCTAGGCAGGATTTTGTCTCAGATATTTAAAGCTGAGGTTAACAAGGTCAGTAGATATGAGCTCATTGGAGATTAACACTGAATTCATAGGCAGGGATTCCATTTAATTTTCTTTGCAGGTTGCAAATATTAATCACACAGGAGAAGTACTGAAACAGATATACACGCTTCTGTGAAAAAGCATTATTTTCTTCAGAGAAGAGACAGTAGAGACACATAGGGGGAGTGAGATGCATTTGCCCTGGGTCGCATCCTGCTTGCAATTCTTCCACCCTAAGGGAGGAGTGGGAATGAAATAGGAAGAAAGCATTTTCACTGCTGCTACAAAAATCCTTCTCATGTGCACATTGAAGCATAAGCTTTGATGTCTACAGGCCTTCTTGGTGCTAAATGTTTCATGCTCTTGCCATAATGAGGTGCATGGTGTGTTTGTTCAGATTAGTAGTGCAGCATCAGTAAAAAGGGCATTGTAGCAAGCCCTGAGGGTTGAAGTAAGTGTGTGTGCTGCTTCCTGAGGGGTTTTTTTAATGTTGTGGTATTTTACAGAAGAAAGGTTAAGGCTTCTGTCTTGCTGTCTTTCTCAGCGCAATGAACCTATAAGTAAAAGGAAATCCAACCCAAAGGAAGAGCAATGAAGCAGTGGTGTGAGGGTGGAGGCCAGGGGGTGCTGGAGTCTGGGCTCTACTAAAAGCAGTTCAGGTGATCTGGTGAATGGCTGCACCAAACTGTCTCTGGAAACTTCTGCTCCCTCTCATGCATCACCTATGCTGTCATCATGAGATGACCCTTTGTCCCACTTACCTGGCCTCAGACACAGAAATGTTCTCCTGTCTTCCTCACTTCTCTTTATCCTCTTACCCTTTCTATTGGGTTTACATGGTAAGGGTTTGTTAGCAGGTGGGCCACAGAGGTGGCTCCTGTGAGAAGATTCCAGAAGCTTCCTCATGTGAGATAAGAGCTAGCTCCAGCCGCCTCCACAAGGGACCCGCAGATGGCCAGAGCTAAGCCCATGAGCGATGCTGGTTGTGCCTCTGTGACAGCAGATTTAAGAAAGGGGAAAAAATACTGGGCAACAGCAGCTGGGAGAGAGGTGTGAGGAACAGCCCTGCAGACACGAAGGACAGTGAAGGAGGATGGTGGTCCAGGTGTCAGAGCAGAAGTTCCCTGTGGCCCTGTGCTGGGTCTGGCTGGGATGGAGTTAACCTTCCCCACAACAGTGCTGTGCTCTGCACCTGTAGCTAGAGCAGCACTGACATCGCACCAATGTTCTGTCTGCTGCTGAGCAGCGCTGGCACAGCACCCACACTCTCCAAACCCCCAGACCCAGTGGGCTGGAGGTGGGCAGCAGCTGGGAGGGACATCACCAGGGCAGCTAACCTAAACGACCACAGGGATATTCCACACCACGTGGTGTCACACCTGGCAAGAAAAGCTGGGTAAGGAGAAAGGGGGGGGCTGTCATTATGAAGACATCTGTCCTCTCAAACACTTGTTACAAGTATTGAGGCCCTTCTTCCCAGGACATGGCTGAACATTGTTTGTTGATGGAAAGCTTTTCTCCCTCTTTGCTTCCATGCAGCTTTTGCTTTTTTCTTTTTCCCTTCTTTTCCCTTTAATTAAATTAATTTAGTTATACTTATCTCAATCTGTGATTTTTTTTTTTATTTTTTTTTTTTTAAATGGTGTTATGACAAAGGAAAAACCTTTAAGCTTTCTACCAGAGCAACATAAACATTTACTATGAACCTATTCTGTTGTGCTTAGAAACTACCCTTCGGACAGATTGGCTTCTTCATATGACTGAGAAATTCATCCAGCTCCACCAAGATCCAGAGTTTTATGGGAAGCATATTGTGTATACAAAATTCAGCTGAGATGGGGGGGGAGAGAAAATCCTCTGAAATACTTAACTGGGGATTTGGAATTGGGGGTGGGGTGAGGCAAAAAAAAAAGGTCTCCCTGAAGACTATTGTCTCCGTATCTGCAACTATAGACATATACAGGGGCTAGAAAGGAAATGTTTTCAGGAGGCTTGTAGGCATGACATGTTAATGAGAGTATAGACTAGGATAGTATTTAATATCCTAATATGGCTTATCAGCTGAAAGGGTGTTAAATTGGGACAAGTGGAATGTGTAGACAGCTATAGAAATCCTCTGGGAGTGCCATGTGGTCTATCCACTGGCTGTCCTTCTTGACCCACAACTGGATTAGCTCTCAGTCATACCTTACATACTTCAGGAGAATGGTACATGGAACCTGAACTTCTACATATTTAAGAATCTGTCCTTGTCCTTTCCTCTGGACTTGATTGACAGGAGGCATTTGCAGCTATGATTTCCAAGAAGATCTTAACAATCTGTGCTACAAAATCATCTGTCTTAATGTTGCCCATGTCCTCTATAGCTCAAGATGTAACTGCTTTGAAGAACCAAGGATCCCTCCAAAATTTGCAGTTCTTTTAGAACAAGCAAGTGTGGTAGCTGTTAGGTTTGAGCAGTTCTATCAAAACCATTCTCTGTACAGGAATGAGCTTCTCCCAGCCCATCCTCCATGCTCAGACCAACTGCAGCATTCTAGTTTTTGGTGGATGTGACTATTTCATAACACAAGTAAAAACTTTAATAGTCTCTGTACCAGTCTGCATTTTAGCTACTGTGCTTACCTAATGCAGGAGTATTCTCCCCTGAAAATATGCATTTGTCTTCACTGATGGATTCTTTCTGGACTCCTGAGTATGAAAGAGTAATTTTTACTTTCTTTTGGGAATAAAAGCTCATCTGTTTTAAACAGCTGTAAGTTTTCTCCTTTCACTAAAAAGCATGATGGCTGTATTGACAAGTACAAGCAACATACACTGTACAATAATTGCACAATCAGGCTGTGAGGAAAAACAATTCCTCACCTTGCAGGTATGTAGTCACTGAACACAGTTTGCATCTTCAACAGCCTAAAACAGAGGAGTTCTCAATATGATCTGAAGGTTGGTGACAGGAAGAAAGCCTCTGAAATGGGTAGTTAATCTTTGGCTCCTGCTAGGGCAGAGATGCATCCAGAGGAAAGGGATTCTTTTTTCCAGTCCTGGCAGCATTCAGCTATGGGAGTGCTGGCAGTATGGGACAATGATGCTGTGACAAAGTTCTTCATGAAAGTTGGATATACTTTTTTCCCCACACAGAAAGAAAAAAAAAAAGTGTGGGGATGGGCAGATAGAGAGGAAGCATGATTTCTTCACAAGAAAGTTAAGGATTATCTGAAATATTCCCATGACAGACTGACCCCAAACCCTTGGAGTTCAAATAACTAAGGAGAGAGAAGCAGAGCTGAGCCTCACATAGCACAGCTGAGTGATGACACACTAGGATGAATCCTAGCCTCTCCTAGCTTCCCCCTCACATGTCAGAAGGATTTCTCTTCAAGATGGGCACCTACAGAATCACCTGGGGCTGGGAGAGACACCCATGGCAACAAATTCATATGGCATTTGTAATTAATGGCATGCAGCAATGTGTGAAAGAAAAGAAATGAATGAAAATGTCAACTAGAAATTTCAACTGTAGCAAAGAAGAACTGATGAGATATTTATTTATTGATTTGTGTTCAAACTGATTCCTCTTTGCCAGGCTGTTTTCTTGCTCTATTGCTAGCTGGAGAAGGAAGGAGTGGAAGTATTAGTATAGGAAAACCCTGCTGTTTTTGCAGCAAATCAGTTTGATTTCTCACCTTGGATGAAACTGATGTTTTTTCTTCTCACCTTGACAATGTCTCTTCTGATTAGAGTCCAACTGCATGGTAATGGCCTTTACAAGCTGCTGCAGATGTCAAACAAAAATAAATAAAAATAAAAGTAGAGAATGTCAAGAGGAGGTGGGGATGACAGGTAACAACAGGAGTCAGGGGGAAAAGAACGCTAAACAAACTTGCCCCTGGGCATAAAAGTTTGCTTTTAAAATGAAGGCTTGAAAAAAAGTAGAGGTGGAAGATTCCACTGATTTTCATCCAATGTAATTCAGACAATATAGCCCAGAGAAACACAGAAATACATAGCAGCAACCTCTTGTTTTATTTCCTATGAGGTTGCACTTGAAAAAAAGGAAGCTGGGTGGTATGGGGGCAAAGAAAAAGAAAAATGAGCAATTCTGATTTAATTTTAAATCCAGAACAAAAATATGTTGTGCCTTTTTTTCTTTGAAAATATTGTGACCATATGCGTCTCCTTATTTGGCATGGCTACGTTTTCTGAGGGATGACTTCAAAGTACAAGAATTTGAAATGTCTCCTTTTCATATGTCATGTTCTGTTTCCCTGCTCTTCAGGTTCTGGTGTTATTGCAACACTGCAGTAAGTGACACGTCTAGCACCTGTCTCGGAAGTAGTAGTGCTCCCCTACCCTTCTGGAAGCTTATTGATATAATTTAGGAACATCCTCATCATTTTCATTACTATCTCTAACACTAACAGAAGGATAAGTTATCCAGTCCAACACTGTAGAACTTTTAAGCTCTCCACAATAAGACTTCATTTGAACCGAATATTTTGAACCCTTTGTGAGGGAGGGTTGTTCCTTTTGCCTCTTTATATTCTGCGCTTAACTAGCTGTTCTCAGCTCTTTCATATGCTCATTTATTTCAGCAATAACAATGTTTCATCTTCCTAGGGATTTGAAAGCACCTTAAAACTCACATGAGTAAATTCTGTGAGCCTTTTTAAAAGTAGTAATTTATTACCTCTGTCAGAGAAAAGTGAAGCAGTCGTGCCATTTTTGAAAGCATGTTTTGTTTCCTGCTGCCCCCTGGGGGGTGGGGGTGGAATCTTGCATCTCACAACTAGTCACTAGTGCCTAGGACGGGAATTAGCTAACAGTAAGGCAACTGTGTTCTTTGACAACCAAAATATCAGGTTAATTTCTATTTCAAAATACCAGGGATATTTAGATCTAATTTTCCATTGACTTGTATGCTTTCCAGATGAAGAATTCCTGGCAATGTATTTCCCTCAGGTAAAAAAGACCCCAAAAAGCCTTTTAAATGTATCAAAACAAAACTCAGATGAAGTCGTTTGGCCTGATTCTTCACTGCCTTGCATTGGTGCAACTTCATTGACATCTGTGGTATTGCAGAGACATGCAGTTAGAGTAACACAACGGGAACACACAACCTTATCTAGTGCTCTGCCATAACCCATGTTTTCTGAGCAAGTTGTAGTGAAGAGACAACCAACACTGCCTAAAACAAGCTTGTCGTAATTTCTTTCTCCTTCTTCCTCAACTGCCTGAGTTTTGTGATTTTTTTTCATGCTTTCAGCCAGAAGTCACTTACATTTCAAAACCTCAATTAATGGAGTGGTGGATTTTGTTTGTATTGTGGCTGACATCCCAGTGAATTTGCCTGCAGTTAACTTGATGGCCAGCTTTGCTCTGAACTGTATGTCATTGATAATAACAAGTGACAATCTTGCCATTCCAACAACTTGGTAAATTGACCGGGCTTCAAAATAAGTCGATTTCACCTGTCACAAAACGTGACAGGCTTTTTGATTTAAATCCCCAGGATCAAGCATTTCTGACAGAGATCTCAAAGCACACAAGCTGGCAGGCACGCCAGGAAGGTCAGACTCATGATAAAGCAGACATTTACAGTGCAGAGGAATGCAGGGTGTGAAGGTGTGAAGTGGAGCTTTCCCCCTCCTCTCCAGGGCTGTATTTGACTTGCCCTTTTGTACTGCTTTTAGAATAAATCAATACTCAGTGAGCTCAAGTGTTTCGTGTTAAATAATTACTGTACTCAACTGCCATGTGCAACTGTCACATAAGGAGCCCTCATTAAGACAGGTAAGTTTCTTGAGACTGTCTTCATCAGCAGTCAGAATCCTAAGGTGATTTCATTTGAGTTTAGTTTTAGGTACTGTGCAGCAAAAATTCATGGAATGGGTCTTTTCTCGTAACTACAACGTTCTGTTGCTGCATGAAGGGGAGATGCTTCTCTATCAGTGTGTCTTGGTGGGCTTAGACTCAACGAGATGATCCTGTTCTCTCTTGCAGTGCTATACAGGACTGATCTGCAGTCTCAGACTTCGTAGCTATTGGGCACATTGTTGTAGGTAACTTTGGTGGCCTCAGGGCCTTTCCTATATGTAAAGGATTGCAGCCCTCAGTAAGAAACACAACTCCATCGGTAACATTTCTAAGAGTCCTCAAGGCTTTGTTCTGATTTTACAGCTATTGTGTGAGGTTTGATATTAAGAAAGTGACAGCAATTCTTGTTCCATTTTTGAGTGGAGAAAAGAGTACAATTTCATTTGTATGTCTAAAAGATTGCTATGTGACTCCAGTTCATTCTTATTGAGCCTCCTTTTGAGGCTATTGAGAAAAACGGATGCTTGCAGATCATGAGCCAGGCTCCTATTGCAGAATGTCTGAAGCCAAATCAACACCTCAGGCTCCTGCTAGCACAGCTGTGTAGATCAGGCCTGGGAACAAGTTGAGGTCCCAGGCAGATTTAGCTTTACTAACATTCATCCTGCTGTTGATCTAGCTGTACTAGCAAACCTGTGTCTTTTTCTATCATAATAGATTGCTGTACTGTGGTGTTACAAAGCTATACACTTTTGCAGGAACACTTTTCCATGTGCTAAAACTAATGCACTCTTGGGTTGGCTTTGAAATAGCAATAACAATACAGCTTACTAAAATGCTATTACAAAAGTATAAGTAGGGAAAACCCAAATTCCTGCAGGCAGTGGCATTTGTGTAGTGTTTCCTTCCTTCCTTTTTTTTTTTTTAATTATTTCTGCTATGAAGAAAACTGGATTAATAGGGGAAGAAAGGAATTGGAAGCATCTAGAGCAAGTAACATTCTGCTTTTGCCATGCCAGTGGCAATTTTTACTTTCTCTTGAACATTCGCATGGGAGAAGTGCTCTGCTTACAATAAGTAGAGCCAACAGTTTTTTTCCATTTTAAAAACAAAAGTATGATCGCATTGATATTTTTTCATTAAAAATGCACCAGATAATTATGAAGAACAAAAGAATTTGATAAGCATCTAGGACAATTTTTAAACAACTTACAGAGATGCTTAAAATTCATCAGAATTTTAAAATCTTAATAGAATTATTTCCATGCAATAACATTCACCATTTTGATCCACTCTGAGAAACAATTTCAAACACACAACAGAGATGTATTTCTAGCAGAAGCTGACTGTACAATATTTAAGAAAGTTGAATCATCAAGGAACAGAAATAATACCATAGGATATACATGACCACTTACTGTAGGAGGTGACCATTATATATTGTTTAAAACAGTGAACAATTTTGAACGTACCCACAAGCTGAAATTTTTTGATTAAGAATAATCTTCCAACTCGTTGTGAACATTGAATCACAGAAATGTAAAATAGGAAAAGACCTCAGGTGACCAAAATGGCCTTGTTTGCTCTATCTCACATAAATATACTGAGAAATCTCTACTAGATATTTGTCCAACCTATTCTTCTACAGTTCCATGGAAGTGCTTCTTGCAGCTCTCCCTATTCCCAGGCTTCACTGTGGTTTAGATTTTCCTTAGTGTCTAACTGGAAGAATCCTTTTTTAAAACCAAATAAAATTCCTACAATATCTCTTCATTTCTTTTCCCCTATCTTTACTGGATAGGGAGCTGTTGATCTGCTTTTTACAGCAACTAGTTGTAAAACAAGAATGTTAATATATTTCTTCCCTTAGTCTTCTCTTTTTTAGCCCAAACACTTTAGTTTCCTTTAGCCTTTCCTCATAAGTTATGTCTGTTCATCATTGTATCTTTCTTGTTGCTTTTCTCTTTATACTAGTTTCCTTTACTTTCTGAAAAGTCATCCAAAACTGGCAATAGTCATCTGTGCCATGGTACCAGCACGAACTGGATTGGAGTAACGACTGTGGTTTCTTTTGCACAGCACTTCCAAGTAACATTCCAGTATAAGACCTTCTTTTTCTGCAACAACATCCGATTTACGTTATCACACACAGTTTGTGACTTGCTATACTCACAGATTCTGCTCTGCACAGTCAGCTTAATCACTTGTTCACTTGGTTTACTTTGGCCTTGTGCCTACTGAATTTCCTCTTACAGATTTCGTAGTGGCTTTCCACTTCTTTAATACATTTTATTTTTGATCCTGTCTTCAAAAGTGCTTGCAGGCTTGTTCAGCTTGCTCTTTTTCACAGTTTTTGTAAGCATCCTTGTTTCAGGATCATCAATAAAACCAAAGCCAGGCCAAATGCCTGTGGGATAACACTTCAAAATCCTCTCCAGTTTGACCGTGAATCAACTACTCTAACTGCAGTTTTGGAATCAGTTGAAAACCCGTTCTCCTGTTTTTCTTGGGAGTCTGGTTTCTAATATTGAGGAACAGTCAGTGGTCTTTGAATTTGGTCTGGCATGAAGGTCAATACCATAGACTTACTCGGGAGCTGGTGGCTTCTTTGGACTTCAGAGGTTTGCTTTTGTGATATGTATGCTTTCATTTAACAGAGCAAGGATATTGGGATTTGCTTGTGTTTTCACAACAGTCTGGATCTGTTGCTAAAACCAGTGTTTTAACCTTGATGAAGTTTGGGCTCAGCTTGCCTTAGTGTGTCTAGCTGGGTTTTATTTTATCTAATGGATTTTACAATTCCTAGAGAACAATGTTTTTAAAAAAAAGAAAGAAGGAAGAAAAAAAGAAAAATAAGCAGGTTTGTACTCAATTCAAAACAAACAACAACAACAACAACAAACTTTTAATTTGAATAAAAAGAAGGTGTGAAGACCTATCATGACTTTGAAATATAGTGCATATATTTTTTGCTTCCTGCTAGAACATTTTACATCTATTGCTGTTCACAGATGCTTTGACATGTGATACAAGGGCCTGTGACTCATGTGATGAGTTTTGTCTCAGAAAAGTCAACTGGCAACTGAAAAGGATAAATTCCATCAGCATGGATTTGGAATCACTATTCTCTTCTAATTTTTTTTTTTTTTTTTTTTTTTTAAGCTGGGATTGGGACCTAAATCTAATTTTATCTAGGGCTGTGACATGTTATGCAGCCAACTTTAGCCCAGCTGTGAGAGAACATTTTGAAACGGATTTGCATAAATGAGCTTGCCTCCAGGCCTACTCTCTTTCTCCACAGTTGGTCTTCCTATTTCTGCTCATTATCTCTGATTTTCAGCAAGTCTTCAAATTTCTGCCAGGCATGGTCTATAAGACTTGCAGGATTGAAGACTTCCTCGAGGAGGTGTAAGAAATGTGGGAAGGTGAAAGCAAAACCTTCTGGTGTCCTGGAGACCTGGGAAGAAACATGAAGAATCTGAAAAGAATGGTGGAGGAGGATCCCTGCAGGGTGTGGGAAGGCAAAGAGAAAGCCGGTGAGACCAACAGCTTCTCTTCTGGTGGGACTTTTAAAAAGCCCTTCTCCTTTGTATGCCCTTACTGAGGTCCATGAGCAATCTGAGTGCGTGGGCACTCCTGTTTTGTAGGGAGGCAACACCAGAGAGGAATGGCAGCTTCGACAGCAATATGAACATTCTGATGCAGTTACAGAGACTCTGGCTCGAGTGGAAACCTCACTGGGTGCTCACTTGCAGATTGTAGCCCTACACTGTGTTATACAGTGAGGGCAGGCTGCCAGAAGGGCCATGTGCCAAAGGGCAGAAAGAGTGCCATAGGAGCTTCTGGGGAGCAGAGCAAGAGGAATGGTTATGGGGAGAGAATACAAGCGGTGAGAAGGAAAGCACTCAGAGTGCAGACTTAAGCTTAAAGGATGATGCATTCTCATCATCCTTTCCTGCAGGCTTTTATTAATTCCTTTAAACTCCACTGCAAGTCATCCACATGGGGGACATCCACACCTGTGTGTGAACTGCATGTGCTGCAACAGGAAGTGATGTTACTTGATTGTTTTGCTTCATATAGATTTATTCTAAAAGCATTTGCCCACTCTTACAAATACAGATGTCTATTAGCATTGCATTACATGATGTATATATGTCAATGTATTTATATATGTATGATTGTGTATATGTATCTACATAGATCTACTTGACTCTTTCCTAACAGTCATAATCTGCACCGTGTTGTTTTCAAAAGCTTTTATACCATTTTAGATTAAAGTTGTTATGTAAATCTATAATATTATTATTCATGTTCAAAGCAAACAATGTGAAATAGAAGAAGTTCCCATTTCAAAGATCTACCTTGAAGTCTGCAGAATTGAATGGGGTAGGAGAGAAATTTCTTCTCCCAGTTTGTTCCAGGTAAAATAATTACTTTTGAGAGTGAGAAACATATTACAAGTTCCACAATTACTCTGTTATATTGTACCATGGCAATAAATGACTAAGTCCAACATTTGTCTGGTTAAAATTTACAGGCACTTAACAAATAATTTGGCCTTTTTAAAAGTGGAAATGAAATTTTCCTGAAGAACAGCAAGCAATTTTTTTAAATTACTGTCACATAATAAGGTCATTACAGAAGGGGGAATTAACTACTTATTGGGACAATGCATTTTAAAAATGAATTTAAACAAGTAAAATCAGAGGATCATTCACTTAACTACAAGCAGACAGAAACCAGCTCCAGTATTCACAAGGCTTGGGATGCAGTGTATAAGATGCAGTACACTGTTGTAGTGGAGCACAGAAATGAGACTGGCCTGACAGGTCTGACATGAAGTGATGGCAAAGAACCAGATGCCTCCACTTCTGTGTGATGAGCACTTGCAGGGGGCTGTAAAGCAGTGGGTGGATGTTGAAAGCAGAGAGAACAGACAGCAGGAATGTGAAAGTGATTAATGTCTGTTCCTCGAAGCCCACTTCCCAGGAGCTGTCCCCATGGGACTGGTGTCTTTCAGGAGAGATGTAATGCTTCATGCGCTGGTGTTGCCCAGCCTCTGTCCTCGTGGCTGTTGCTGTGCTCCACTGTGGAGGTACAGCAGGACCATTCACCGTGCTGTTAGCAAGGGGCAAGCGAAGATCTGATGAAGGCATTGGTGCAATTAGGAGGACTGATTTTTTCTTTTCTTTTTTTTCTTTCTTATTAACACCCTGGTCTGAGAAACGTGTGTAAGAAGAAATAAGGGGCTGAGAGGTGCCTTGCAGTGCAATGGGGGTGTTTCAGGAACAAATCTTTTCTGCTGGCTGTCCCTCCTTCTGCAACTGCTGTTTGTATTTCAAAACTCTGAATGCCCTGCGCAGAAACACTGCTTTTAGGCTAAAATGAATATAAGCTTTATTTTGTGCTATTAAGTGTTTGTGGAAAGTGCTGGCACTGTAGATTCTGGTAACTTTTCAGATGGACTTCCTACAAGAAAGAGCTTTTACAAAAATATCAGGGGCTCGAGCTTCGTAGCTAATTATATTATACTGGTGTTCCTGGTCCTTCTAAGTTTGTTTTCACTCTTCTTGATTCAGGTAAGTCTTGAACAACCAAATATATCAGGGAAGAACACTTATTGTACTTTTTTCTTTGCAAATCAGGCTTTGTGGTGGTAGGGATCAGGAGAAAAAAAAATTGTACTGTGTCCTGTGTTATACTATGGCTTATCAGTTATACTTCTAAATAATAGTATTTATTTGTCTCAGTTTTTTCACCAGGATCAAGCCCTTTTCCTGGCATCAGTTCTTCCCAGAGCTATGCAGTCTATTTATCAGAGTTGGTGGTTGTGAGGTGGACAGCCTCTTTCTCCAGTTCAGAGGGATGGGCTCCTCCTATTCACATCTGAGCTTCCTCCTCCACCTCCTTCTCCAAAAAAAGCACCTTCTGGCTATTGTTTCTCTGCAACTCAGGGGCCTACTGTTATTACAAGGAGACTGTGAATAATTTGTCTATAGGACAATCAATAATTATCTTTCTGTCCTATCGCTTTAAGCACAGCTTACATTGACAAGGAGGTGGTACACTCAACCATCTTATTTTAAAAGGTGTTACCTTCTTTTTAAATGCTTTCTGAGGTGGCATGAGACAGGAATAGACACACTCACCTACAAGAGTCAGTAGCCATTTTATTAGTCAACAAACAATGCTGTCTGCAGGGTGGAGTGAGTGCAAGTAAATCACATATTAAAAAGTTGCAAATAGTGTGAACAACATATTTTAAAAATGAGTCTATATGAATCAGAAAAAAAAATTCATTGAGTTATTTTACCAGCTGTAGCTATTATGAACTCAAATTGCCTGTATTCTTCAGCACTATGAGAGGACATTCTTTGTGATCCAGAGGTACGTATCAGACCCTAATGTGTTGGAAAAAGATGTAGTTTATGTTACTAAGTGAATTGGAGACTTCTGTGCCAGCTGGAAACTAACACCTGAAGCCATCTGAACTGCACTATTCTCTGTTGCTTGTAGGACACATTCTCTTCTCACAGTGGAAAAATCAACATTCAATATGCAATGTACATAAGTAATTTTCCTGTTTAGCTTTTTTTAAGTGTTGCATCCCATTTTTGATTTTCCTCCCTTTGTAATTTAGTCTAAATAAAGGCTCTGGTATAAATTTTCTTTTCTTTTTCTATTTTTAAAAAGAGAGAAAAATAAACCTTGCAAAAGCAGAGACATGCATTCCCCTTCTTCTAATCAGTTTTAAAAGTTTTTTTTATTAGCTTATCCCCTAGAATGAAATTACCATTTTTAGATGGAGATATACTAGAATCTAGGCTGTTAAGCCTGCCAAAGCTTGTCCCTATGGCAGAACTAAGTGTGATTTAATTTTTTTTTTCCCTTTAATCATTCTGCCCCTCATATTGTACTAATGATGATGTTTCTTTTTCCAAGTATTTTCCTGGAGGATCCTTATGAATGATGTAGGCAGTACAAGTAACCTTTATTTATTTATTTATTTATTTTTACTGCTGTAAGGAAAGACTGCCTACAGTTGGGCATAGCTGTGAGAAGAGGCATTCATGCCATCCTGAGGACAGAAAGCTGCTCCTGTGGTGCAGTTCTTCCCAAGACTCCTGTGATGAGGAAGGCTTGTGAGGTCTGCGAAAGCTGTTAGAGAAATGGTTAAAATACATGAAATTGTCAGGTAAAGCAGAGACATTGATCATTGCTGTGTTTCTCTTTAATGTTTCTCAAGTGTGGTAACTCAATAGTATCCTTTGATGTTTATACAAATCCAAGCCATCATAACTGATCTAGGACTACCACATGAATTGCTATTAACATCATTTGAGTTTCTGTGAGGTGTAATAGCTCACAGTTTAGTTACCTAAGTCTCATGTGAACTGTTTTTCTTCTTTCTTGATTTTTTTGTCAAGTTGCTTGTGACTGACACTCACTCCAGGGCATGGTGGAAATCTGGTCTCAGAGGTTCATCTGCTCCATTTCCACAGAGGAGATGAAGATGATGATGAGACCTTTTAGGTAAGGAGAGGAGCAAAAAACAAGCTGAATAACAAGAGTGCTTTACTCTCAATATCATTAATATGGAAATTGTCCTACAATTAATAATCTGAAAGCTTTTGTCCTTGCAAGAATGAGTGCAGTGGAAAACACCATTATGGGAACACAGTGAATGGGCTCTGTAAACACAAAAGGCCTTCTTAAGTGGCAGAGCTCATGATAAGTCCAATGTAACTGTGACAGATTTTGCCTACATGTTATCAAGTTCCACGAAGAGGGTGGAGTCATCTAGATAACATCACGGTGATTTTTTCAAGCAATTATTTGCATCCTGTGGTAAATAAGAACCTTTTCTACATACGTAAAATTTTCTATTCTCACTTCTTCAGTATCTGTATGCTTCATAACACTCCATGGATTTTATATTCCCTACACACCAGTGCTAGAACTTATCTCCACCAGCTACTCTCTAGAAAAGTAAAATTACAGTGAGACAGGGTGATGTGCTTTACATCACCTAGCAACTCCCTGACTGAACCATATTCCTTCCATCCAAATCATGTGAAAGATGTCCTTTCCCCACACAACATTGTGTGTCATAGATTGGACCCGAACAGCTTTTTCTTATAGTAGTGAAACTCATTTTTGCCTTTTGTGTTTTACTGCAGCTGTTGGATGAGGAGAAAAATAAATTCACCAGACTGAACCATTCACAAGCTTGTTCATGCTTCTTTTTAATGTGGGGCATCTGTGCTGCCTTATTCTTTACAGGTGACTGTCCATCTCTGCCCACTTTATAAAACACGGAAAATTGCCCCTCCTCCATTCAAATATCTGCCTGAGGAAATGCTTTAAAGGCCAAAATTGCAGCTCCTTCAAAGGCTGATTCACAGAAGAACTTGAGCTTTGATTTATAATTAGAGCTCTGAAAACCTTTCATTATGAAGCTGGGAAGAGCTAGGAAAAAATCCATCCTCACTTGTTTTCCACCTCACTTCACTGTAAACCTGGTTCATGTCTGTCCCCTGCCTCTGTCTGCAATGTTTTTGCTGATACTGCCATGAACCCATTTCAAAGGGAAATTTCAATGCAATGGAAATCATCCTCTTTCCTCATAATTTCACAACAAGAATTTCTGCTTCATTTGAAATCAGTGGAAAGTGCGCCAATTCTGTGTGACTTTGAGAAAGGGCAAAAATTGTTCACTTTTTTCTTCTCCTCGTCTTCCCACTCCCTCAGAAAAATGTGATTTCTCTATTTCTTGACTCTGTCTTGGGGAGTTAAAATTTCATTTGGATCCAGGCCGAACTTCTGTCTGCTCACAAGACACTTGTCTGCTCATGAGCTGCCATTTTGCAAAATATGGCTAACACCACTTCTACTCAGAATAGGTGAGAACGAACCCCTGTCTGCTATGAAAACACCTGAGTTCCCTCTTGGCTTCATTACCATGAAAAACAGTCCATGCAAAAACATAACCCACTTGTGAGGATAAATCTTTGTTTCAATGAAAGGATAAGCACAAAACTTAATGCATAACGAGAAGGTATTTTTTTTTTAAACCTTCATATTTATTTTCTGTTTTCTTCCTCATATTTTTTGGTATCTCCTACTTCCCTCTGTTTCTTTTCTATTGCTCTCTCCTTTCCTAAAATATGTCTTCAGTTCCTCAGGATGGCTTTTTTTCTCTGAAAAAAAGCAAAAATCTCCTCTCAAAACTATTCTAAAGAATGATTAGAGCAATGTGTAATATTTCAACATCTATAGTAGGAGCTGTGGATAGAAACTTGGGTTTGAAAATAAAATAATTTATTAATTCTGTGCCATTTTTACTCAGCCATGCTGGCTATATCTAAATGGACCAAGCCATGGAGCTCTAAAATCTTGCTTTCAGTCCTTGAGCCCACTTAAGTACACAGTACCTCCTATCAGGCACTTTGTCAAGCCTCTCTCCATATAAGAGGTGATTTTCTAGTGCTAGCAATGATTATGTGCTATGGTGTTATGTACTATGCTCAGCTTGATGAATCCTACCAAGAGGGGAAAGAAGTGTGCACAGCTATTGTATCTCTAGTAAATTGTTGTTGTTGTTTTTTCTAGCAAGTAGTTCTGAAGTCTTGAAGGCTAATATTTGTGATTAATACATATACATGAATAGTATCATTCCTTCTGCTAGTAGCTATGTCCTTTGCATTTCTTTCATTATTAATGTTGTTATTATTATTATTATTTTAAACATGTTTTTGGACATCACTAATAATATTCAGGTATAACAGGGCATTGCTTCAATTAGTACTTTGTGAAGCTTAAGAGGACAGCAGTTTCTCAGTTTCTCCATCATATTCCACAGATAGCTATACTCAAATAATGAGTGATGTGGTTTTGATCATTTATCCTAGACCTCATGGACCATGGAAGGAAAATTTTGCAGGTAGGTAGTGCACTTTGAGTCAGTTTTGAATATACAGGTGACAAGAAAAACCTTGTCAATATATTTGTAATTAGAGATGGAATAAAAATTAACCAGAAAACTTTGGGTGTATATAAAACTGGAAAACAGAAACAAGGAAATGAAGAGAAAGATGCTTCCCTGTGAAGTCAAGCATAGTTGACACGCCTAATCTACAGCTGAGTCATGATTACTGGTGTGTAATGTTGAAAGCTCTGGTCATCCGTGGTCTTAATTTTCCAAAATTTGAAACTCAGCTTAAAGGAAACACTGCTTTTGCCTGCAAATACAGGAGTTACTCCTTTTAGGAACAGGAAAGTGGAATAAATTGGAAGCCATGGCAGGGAAACCTGTCATGACTTCTACGGGGAAGCAGTGTGGCCAGAAGGATAGATTCATTTTCAGAGTTCAGTAGATGGCATACTGCAAGGTATGAGAGCTACGCTGGATCTGGTAGGCTGGAAGTGGGAGGGCTTCTCCGTGTGCCTACCCACATACAGAGAGAGACACTAGATATAGAAGTTCTTATAGACTTTCCTTGAAATAAGGGATGTTTGTTTTGAATGGGTAAAAATTAAGCAATAACATTTTTGCTCTGTGGATGGGAACACACAATGTGGCTTAATCTCATCACAGGAAGGTCAGGTTTGTTATCTTGCTTCCAAATATGATCAGTAATGGGCATATCAGAGCAAAGTGCTAAAATGTACTTGATTTGTTGGTGAATAAAGTGCATGTCAATAAAGACCATTACAATATTAATCTCTGTTTAAATGTGTGTGGCACTTTTATAATGGATTCTACACTTCATACAGTGCAAATCTCAACTTCCCTAACCTACAAAGGTCTAACTAAATCCCAATTCTTCACTGTTTGGCGCACGGAACATTTCATAAATGTCCATCTGGATTTTGAGTGATTTGTCCTCCCAGAAGCTGGAAAATAAAGGAATAGCTCAGTGGTTGTAATAAAAAAGATGTTCTCCATGAAACCATCTGACTTTCATAAAATCATTATAAAATGGTTTGGATTGCAAGCGACCTTAAAGATTATCAAGTTCC